>OX328126.1:66523115-66602609 GCA_946811695.1 Gonocerus acuteangulatus | reverse complement strand
TTAATTTTTATCTTTATTTTATTTAGAATTCGAAAGTTTATGAGAGTTGCTTATATTGGAGAAGAATGTTTTAAAGTATTCTTGAAAGGTGTCATTAGAATAAAGGAATTGTTACCTTTAAGTATTTATTTAAGAAACATTAAAATAAAATTAGTGTTTACTAGCAATCTGTGATGAAATTAATCCAGTATTCATTGTAAAAAATTGTTTGATTCAAAACTACATCTATCCTTTTTACTGAATTCCAAAAATTATGTTCTTTAAAATTTATATAGATGTATGTGTGTATGCATAAACTTCCATTTACATAAGTGTCAGTAACACAATGGTGGACACAGCAGATTTCTTGGCTTAACAACATTTCCTATGTCTAAAGAAAATAGGAGGTTTCTAATTACTGTCACTTTAATTTCTTGTAACAAAACTAGTTTTATAATGTCCAGAAATAATTAGAAAGATCTGTTATTTTCCAAATAAGTAAAATCAGCCAATGAGCAATCTTGGTTTATCGGGTAAACACAGCTGAGAAAAGTTATTAGTGTGCCCCTTGCAGCCAGTAATTGACTTAACAGTTATAAGAAATATAAAAGAATAAACTTGTTAATATTTATTGTTGGGGAATGTGCTGTTTACTCAGCCCCCCACATATGCATTTTTAAATTGAGAATCAAAGTTTATTTACAGATAATTTAAAGTTCCTGTTAAAACCGAGGGGTTAAACATTTAGTCACCTTTTTGGCAGAACCTATCTTTCATTTGAAAAGATTGTCTTTCTTTCTATTTCTTTGTTGATGCAATAAGAAGACAATACAAGACCGACTTCATGTATTAAAATGAAAAAGTGTGAATTCCAATCAAAATTCATGGTTTTAGCTCCTCAGTGTACTAAGTAAACAGTTTTTATTTTGTTTTGTTTGAACAGTAATAGCTTATACAACCTTTTATGTTGTGATATTGACATTTATTTTATTATATTCGTGAAATTTGAATTAGTATTTCGCATATGCTAAATACTTTTTATGCATTTATTTGTTAAATTCTGTATATGTACCATTTGCATTTGCTTGTTCATACGGTTGTTACAGTACTTTTTTTTTTGTTTTTATTTGATTATAGGTTCAGACAAACTACGACATGGTTGGTGAGAAACAGTTTCTCATTACAATCCCCGAAGCAGACAATATAAATCATGTTGTGGTATTTCTCACTGGTGCTGTCGCTTTTCCTATGGGTTATGCTGGTTTGGGTGAGTAATCTAAAGATTCGGAAGTTTATTTAAATTATAACATTCATTTATTATTGACTAATAATTTTAGGATAAGATATCTAAAAAGTCCGATTCGCAGGAACTGCGTCATCTTAGCGCGGTTCCGTTCTTATCTCTAGTGTTTATGAAGGCATAGAATAGAAACAGTTATTACTTTGTTTAGATCAATAGCGAAACACCTATCCAAATGAAATCTCAAACAAACCAGTCTTGAAAGGTCTTGATTTACAATCTTACCTGTATGGGTCAGCTATCCCATAAGTCGGGCAGAAAGGCCTCCGCTCTGAGGCATTTGGAAAGCCTTGGGATCTCTCTCTTTGAACGCTACATTTTTAACAATAAATTGATCTTCTTATTTTACTTAATCTGTTTTCTTGTCAAATACATTATCTGACTATAAGCAATTTAAAAATAACAAGGAATAAAACAGTCAAAAAGAACCGCTCGAATAAACGAAATCAAATACTTTAAAGTTTTAAGCACTTATTTCTCCGATTGACATCGCCTAATTAAAACTTTCTTTAGAACCTTTTTTGTAGAGCATTTAGTAAGCTTTCGAATGGTAACCTTCTGCTTCCCAAGATTGTCAACGGTTTTCGAGATACTAACGAAAATATACAAAGTTACCAGAACTTTTCTTGTCTGTTAATAAAATATTTTATTCTAACCCTTTCTTTACTCCAACCATAACCAAAATTTCAACATATTAGTGTTAATGAAATTCGAACATGCAGAAAATGTTTCAACTGAATCCCATAATTCTAAGTACCAAAAATCAAACACAAAAAGAACAGTTCGAATAAGCGAAATCAATTACTTTAAAGGTTTAAACACTTTTTTCTCCGATTGACATTGCCTAATCAAAACTTTTATTAGAACCATTTTTGTAGAGCATTTAGTAAGCTTTCTAATGGTAATCTTACGTTTCGCAAGATTCTCAACCTTTTTCGAAATATTAAGGAAAGTATACAAAGTTACCAACATTTTTATGTCTGTGAATAAAATATTTTATTCTAACCCTTCCTTAACTCCAAACGTAACAAAAATTTCAACATATTAGTTTTAATGAAAGTAGAACATGCAGAAAATGTTTCAACTGAATCCCATGATTCTAAGTACCCAAACCAAAAACGGTATTCAAAAACTATTTTTCCAATTTTCTCGAAAACGGTTAAAGCTATCGCCTTGAAAATGGTTTCATTCGTTTTCCTAGCCCAAGAAGCCTATAAAACGAGTACTTACAAGCTTATGAACTCAAAAACGTAAGCGTTACGATTTTTTTTTGCGCGAATTTCGCCCCAAACGCCATCTTCCAGTGGGCGGATTCTGCTGGTTAACGAACTTGACCTTTCAAATTGGAAGACGGATTTTTGTACCAAATTTCATCACAATCGGACCATTAGGGAAGCCAGAAATGAGCGAACAGACAAATATATATATATATATATATATATATATATATATATATATATATATATATATATATAAATAAATACATATATATATATATATGTATATATATGTATATATATATATATATATATATATATATATATATACAAATTTGAACCTCCGTTATTTTCGGTCTCTAGGGGTTCTGAAACGCGAAATTTTTTAGTCGGCACTTCCGGATTGTTTCATTGTATCAACCCTATAAGTGGGGTTCCTCCCTATGGGGGAGGGAGGAACCGCGCTAAAAGACCCCTATAATAACCTTTTCAAGCATCGATAGGGCTGATGCCTTTTCTTTTTTCAAAAGAAAAGCCATCACCCCTAGTGGTAATCGAACCCACAAACTTAGGCATGGAGTGCACACACCTTAGCACTCATGGCCAACTGGCGTCCATTTTGAAGTTACCTGAATATATTTTATCATGTGCTGGATGTTTGATCTATATAAAGAAGTTAAGAGAATTAAGCTAATCTCCACTTTTTAAAACTTTTAACTGCTCTACTCCAAAAGATATTTGCGGAATATGGTATGTTTTCTGCTTGTTACAAAGAGAGAGGGTATTCAAGCTCACAAAACATTAACAAGACTGCCAAATCCAAAGTTTAAACTTAAAAGAAGAAGAATCTATAAATTTTCTTATGGATCTGATTCTGACTGGGATATCGACTTTTATTTTTTATAAAAGAGAAAAGTGTCTATTATTCTTACAGAAGAATGGCAACCAAATAAATAATTCATGCCCAAACAATTGTTGTTTAATATTTAGAAACAAAGATGTTTAGAAAATAGAATGTTATTCTTTCAGCGATAATGTCCTTAAAAATGTAAGAAATAGGGCGTCCTGAGTTTCTTATTTAAAATAACTTTAAAATAAATAAGGAAATGTAGTAACCTTCAAGACGGAGTCTTTAAACAGTAGGACTTTTTGTATATGTTACCTGATGTTGTGTTAGGTTCCATTTACCACGATTTCCCAACCCTTTTCGGGATATTCTCAAACATATACTAAGATCCCAAAACTTTTCATGTCTTTTAATAATAATAAAAAAATTCCTTAACTCTAAATGAACAAAAATTTAAACATGTTAGTTTAGATGAATTTCAAACATCTAGAAAATATTTCAATTGAATCTCACGGTTCAAAGTACCCTAACCGAAAATCACTTGCTAGGATGACACAATTTCTCGGAGTCGGACTATTGAATGGTGTATAATAGCTTCTTTAGTTTTTCACTCTTGTCTTTGATATGTTTGAAGACTAGATTTCTATAAAAGCTTTTATTTATTTATTAATATTTTTTCAGTTTACTTCTCTTGGCCAGACCCGAATTCGCCTCCCAATTGGCAGCTCCTTGGAACAATTTCTAATGAGAAGCCTTCTTCGATTTTCAAGATTTCTAACCGGAAGAAAGTCGATCAACCTACTTTAGAGCAGGGAGGATTCCTGCAGTTCGGACAAACAAAAATCTCACATTATGCCCAAATCGGGATTTCCATTGAAACTATTGATGTGGTTCAACAACAGCAGCAACTACTAGCAACTGACAATACAAAGAATCAAACCCTCTTTGTTGAGTTTGCTCAGAAAATGTTACAGAGTTTTCTTAACTATAGCCTTAGTTTCGTGATATCGCCAAATCCCACTGAGTCCTATGTGCCTATGAAGGTAGTTGAAGAATGGTACAAAAATTTTGAGAGAAAGCTTGCATTAAATCCTTATTTTTGGAAATCATGATCCGAGCCCATGTCTATTTCTTAATTTGATGCATAAGCACCTAAAAATGATGCATTTTTGTTTCTTTTAATGGACATTGTGATTTTATGTACATTAAGTGTAAATATACGTAATATTAATTTATTCTGCTTGTTTTGACAACATTTAAGCAATAAGGTTGTATGCTCTGTAGCTGAGTAATTCTTTTTATCATGTCACAAAATATCTGCATCAAGAAGTAAGCACTAGGTGCTGTTAGAATAAATCTTAAAAGAACTCTTTTCAATTGCATATTATTAATATCTGAATTTAGTAATGTTTTATTCAAGGATAAAACCTTGCTAGGCTTAAAGTTAGTTATTTTGATTGAATAGGAGATTTTATAAAGTATATGTGTACACGTTATTTAAATAATGTTTGACTAAAATAAATCATTACGTTTATTATAAATATTCAGGGTGTCTACTGCACGAAAAAGTCACTCATGAATAAGTCATGAATTTTGAAACCATGTCAAGAAATTTCAGTTTTACCGGAGTTTAACATAATCCCGGGACTTCTGCGTGCCTTTTTTGTAGTTCGACGCAAATATATCTGCCTCGCCCACCCCCCCTTTCTTGTTAGAGTCCTTTGTTGTAACATTTACACATCGATTACCCATTATTTACATATATTTTTATTTTCCTTCATTCACATTCAGAGTTTTTTCGCGCAGACTTAAATATTGAGATTGTGTACACTTTAATTTACTAAATTATGTACATTGACAAGAAATATTTTTAGAAATTTTGAATTCTGCTACCATTGTTCAATATTTTTGAAGCTCCTAATTCCATGGACATGCTAAAATGTTTAGTATCATCGTTTCTCCACTTTTAAAATTAATGTACCTATCCTCTTTAAGATATGATGTACATTTTTTACAGTTTTATTATTTGTTTTAAACCTATGTAAAATTGTAAATTTATAGATACAAATAATTTTATTTTTACAAATAATTTTAAACTAAAAGTTGATGCTTTTTCTTGTTAAGTGAAATTATTTTCATTGTAATGGACATGAAATTGGCTTTCACAAAAGTAGTAGACACCCTGATAGTATGCTATTTTCAGTAGTGTTTTAAATTGTAAGAAATTGTCTATTCTGAACTTACTATTTATTTTGGTTACTAAATAAATGATCTAATAAAATATTATTTCGGCTTTCTATAATTTTTTTGTGTTGTGGGTTTCTTGACTATAAGCACTTTTAATGTCTCTTTGTCATTTGGACCTTGACTCCTACAGTTACGACAGAGGGGCGCTAAGAACACTTAGTGATCAGGTATCCCTTAAGATTATTGTATTTTTTAAGGTCAGATTTCCCTTATGATTTATTTTGTTTCAATTGTATTTGTTTACATAATATATGAACTGAATTGAAGTTTTTTTTTTTTTTTATTTTTGTCATTAATGTAATTTGACTGAATTCCTATTTGCTTATTACATTTTAGACCAAATGTGATGGTAATAAATAGTATTGCTTATGTTTTTTTTTAACTATTTCTTGTTAAACTTTCTTGTTTAAACTACTCATTATATATATTAAGAGATAAGATTAAATATCTTTTATGCTACATAAAATGTATTCATTTTACACGATTGATTTATTTCTGTCAACAATTTAAATAATGAAAATACTTTGTATTCTTATATATTAGAAAATTGTTGGCCTTTTCTGAATGGTTACTGTAGTATTTGTGTGTTTTAAAAAATGCCTTAACTTTGAAATAAGTTCTCCCCTTGATTTTTACCTGTTTTTGAGAAATAAAGGTATTTTTGTAAAAACATGTTTTATTAAAATATACTGTATTTGTACCTATAATTGAAAAATATTACTATTTCTTCCTTAACTTCGAGTAGCTTCTTATTCCTTAGGAGTTCTGTTTAGTATCCTACCCCCCCCCCCCCCCAAAAGAAAACTAATGTTGAAAAAACAGGCCAAGTTCCAGGTCCCTCCCACAAACAGTTTGCCTATGAAAGTTATATCATAGTATTGTGCATTAAGTTTTAGGGCTAATACCTTGTCAAGAACCCACTAATACCCTATCACTTATTTGTGCATTTCCACCTGGGCCAGTTTTTGTTTACTGATGGCTGCTATGATGATCAGATTTATTATAAAATTTCTGACAGTTCAGGCCTTTAGGGTAACGATTCAGGGTTATTATAAACTCTCTGACGACTTAAAATCACAAAAATATGTGTAGCTAATCGCTCAGTTCCTAGCTCTAAAACCAAACAAAAATATGTTGGTATTTTTTATTTCCTTTTAAAATACAATCAGTAATGGGTTGAAACAAATAATTATTATGATAGTAAGCAGCTTAATTGAAAACTAGTGGTGTGAATCATGATAAGTGTTACAGTGCTGCTGAAAAACTCACTATTTTTCATCTAAAATTTAGAATATTTCCCAGTGCAATACTCTCGATTTGAGCCCCCCCCCCAATATTTTTTAAAAGCTGGCGTCCCTATATACATAATACATGATCTACGGCTAATATACAACATCAAATTAGACAAATATGTATACATACTCATTAGAACAGCAGAATCAACAAAAGTTTAAGTGGATTATAAATGCAATAAAACAAAGAACGTATAGACAATAAAAACAATAGAATGAATAATCTGAACTGAAAAGAAATTTGGCCCAAAAACAATAGTTTACTATTAGGCAAGCCCATGTTCGTTAACTAGCAGAATCCACCCACTGCTGCATTGCTTTTTCGACGAAATTTGCGAGACAACATCGTATTGCTTACTATTTTATGTTAATTGGATTCCAGATGCTCCTTTTATGTGCGGGGAATTTTTTTTTTTTTTTTTTTTGGTGCATCTACTGCCGAGGTCATTAGCACCAACCCCTAACAGGATAACTGTTTTCAAGGAAGGTAGGCAACTGGAATTTTGATTTTTTATTTATTTAAATTTAAACATCCACTTATACATGATAACTATTTTTGGGACGGGTCTTATACAGGTAACCACCCTTCTCTAGCAAGGATAAGGTTGATGCCGTTTTCTTTGTTTGGAAAGAAAAGCCATCACCCCTATTAGGAATCGAACCTATGACATTATGGAGTGCTCACGTCTTAGGACACAGGGCCAACGGCCCTCCAAATTCAGATATTGAGTACTCCAAAACGACGGATTTTGTTGAACTTTTTTCATACGTTTGAAATTCATCCTAACTAGCATTCTTGGTCTTGTCGGAATATTTTTTTGAATATTTCGAAAACGGTTGATTAATCGGTGGTAAACGGAAGCCTTATAAACTCCCCAAAAGGAAGGATGCAGCGCATATATCGACAGGACCTCCTCAGTCCGGGAAAACTTCGATGGATGTTTTGGAAGAGTTCGTCCCATTGAATGCGAAGTATTGAGAGCTTTTATTCAAAGCTATCTAGTGCATACCTGGAATAACCATCGTATGGAACTATGCTAAGATGACACAGTTCCCACAAGTCTGATCTTTAGGCGCGTATCCTTCCTACCTCCATATGTAGGGAACTCGCTTATGACGCTTCTTGAGGTGCCGATGATAAGTGCCCGCATTTCAGAAGCTGTGCTACAGACGCTACCTAGGCGAACACTTCGTCACTAGACTGACCTGGAGAGTTCACATTAACTTCGGTTGGCTCACACATCACTAAGTCTACCTTACCCACTATTAAACAAAAAAACGCCACTTAGGCACAAAACTCTATTACCACCATTACTGAGTTACGCATGCCCAGTTTGGTACAGACCAGTAACACAACAAACAAAGACTTCTGACATTTCAAAATAAAATTCTTCGAATTATTTTAAATACACCTCCTTTCATAAGTAACATACAAAGCCACTGAGAGCTCGAGGTTGTCGAGGCTCAAAGAACACATTGAATAACTCACCCAAATGCACTACAGAAAACTCCCAACAATAGAAGAAGCCAGCTACTTTCAGGTTGGAGGGAGGATTGCAACAGGATTAATGCCAAGATGTCATGTCTTATGTTTATGTATTGGTTCAAATAAATATTGATTGATTAACAGAACCTGAAGGCCACGTTAATAGATATAGATAATTCAAATGTTTGTTTATATGTGACTAATTTCCTCTCAGAGTGGGCTACTGTCGATTTTCATTAGAGAAGGTGTTTACATTTTTCAAGAGTAAATTTAGTTTACCAGTTTAAGTTTTCCGCATAAATAGTAAGAAGCTTTAAAAAAATAAAATATATTAACTGTTTTTATAGATATAAAAACAAAAACCGTGTGCAAAGAAGTAGTAAATCTTCTCAAGAGATTAGGCAGAGAGATATTCGTCAGGGAGATATTAGCTATGACTGGTTGGACATCCGGGACAAGGCAGCCCCGTTTTACAGCCATCATGGATTATGCCCAGGTCAAAGGCGGAAAATGGAATCAAAACTTATTATTTTGAATAATATTTAGTATTATTTTTCTGTGGCTCGACGGCCCGGAGTGTTAAGTCGTGGATCTTCTATGCCATGGGTTCTGCTTCCCCTGGTGGCTTATATTAAAAAGGAATTATATAAACTAACAGTCCCGAAAAATCGCCATATATGAAGGTACATTACAATTAAAATAAAATAATATATATTTTTACATAAAATATTCACAAATTATAGAACGGATATTAACAATTATTTTTATTAAGCCACCGTATATTACAATGTGCGGCATTCTTAATTCAAAAATAATAATGAATTAATAATTGCAATCATCACCTCTCATAATACACAATAATCGCTCTAACATAAGATCATTTGTAGCACAGACCAGAGAATTACCTTCCCTGTGTGAGTGCATAAAATGCACTGCCCACACAAAGAGCTGATCAAAATCGGTGAGGCTTTTACGAATCTGTAGAAAGGACTGCTCCATAGAGAATTTAATCACATGGGAAGCAGTACGAATGCTGGTCCGATGTTTTACTAGATAAAGGATATTTAAAGAAGTATACAAACTCGAGCTTGGAAGAGCGTGGCCCTTCTGACAATGTACGTTGTCACGCGGGTGTATTGCCTGGGCTCGAAAAACACAGAACAATGACAGAAGAAGCAACAGAAATATACTTTTGACCCAGGCAACTGAGAAATTGGGCTTCCATAATAATAATTAAATAAAGTGTTAGTAAATAAAGAGTTGAAAATTAGATATTATCTTCCACCAGTAAACAATTTTCATAAGCAAAACACTACGTCCTATAATGAATTTGTCACTTTTAACGCCTTATACACTTCTAGGCTATTAATGCAGAACTGTATAAAGTTTGCCACCCTATTATAACGCCAACAACACATAGTTTTACAGGTGGCCACTAATATAATTCCTTACCCTGCCCGACGTCCCTTGACATTGGTGATTGAACGAATTTTACATAGTGCCAGTCCTATATTTCTTGTTCGAGTTATCATTCTAAGCATTACAAATCATACAAAGCATTTGTAATATGAAAACTCGCTGATATGTGCTTCTGTTGCCTTAAAAGTGGCGACGGATTTTCTTTCAAAGAATGAAAGTGCAAATCGAACTTATAATCAGTCCACACGGGTACCGTAGCTGCCGAAGAGCCGACGGCGTAAGCAGGGTTTCCTCCCTGTAGGAAATGGGGTAGCACGCTAAAATAGTGATTTACCGCACCCATTTTCTACATAATTCATAAAGAATTGTTAACAAAAAATACATAGTAGTTTTATAGTGCGATGTTTTTCTGTAAAACATCCATTCATGAAAGTTGAAGTCCAATAAGCTTGGATCTGAAAACTGCTGAGATACTAGCAGCGAAAATAACAGGAGAGGAAGGATGACAGGAGGTGGCACTACCAGATTTTCCGGGGACTTCTATCAATCACCGACGATCCGTGTAAACTCCTGATAATGTTGTTATATCTCTGACAATGTTGTTATTAGTTATGTTCACTCTATATCTCACCTTGCTCTCGCTATTCCTTATGGAACACATTGCCACCTCCTGGGACGTGGCAATTATGGGACTAGCCTCTAGGTAGAATTGTTTAACGTAGTCTCCGTATAAAAACGCAGTTGATTTTAGGTCGTTTCAAATTTTATTAATTTTTGGACCGAAAAATAGTACATTTAGGTTTGGTGGGGTGACTTCATTGAGGCTATACCTACCATAACAGATGTTTGCCTGTAAAGCAGATATTTTCATGGGCGGTTGAATTAAGACCACATTTTCGTACTTGGTATCGTTTAGTATATTGAATTGAATATTATACTGGTTTTGATCTCTACAAGGCGATACAGAATGCGGAATGCAACGGGTATCAGTGAACTACTTTAGTTAGCTACCCACAGGTTTAATGCTTGCTACTCAGTTCACGTTTATGGAACAGACAATTCAGGAGGTTTAGGAAAACATTTTGAATTTTATTAGGGTTTAGCCCATTGAGAATCACTGCTAGAGATTTTTTCTAAACATATGTCCACCTCGCCAAAACCCTTGAAGAGTTTTTTTTTTGTTATAAACTAGGTTGATTTCCAATGCTATTACGACCTAAACCTTTGTAAACTCGCTTGGTGATATGAGGCAGCTTCTAATTGGACGTGTGGTGAACATTTTTCAAAGACAAGATTCCATCTTGTGTCTTTCAGATATATTCCGGAAATAACGACTCTAACAAGTGGTGTTCTGAGATTGTTTGGTATATAGGAAGAGGATGATTTTCTCTACCAAGGTTTAATTGTTTTGTTAAAGAATTTGGATAAAGAGTCCACATGGTAGTTAGTAGACACAGCAATTCTGCACGGACGTTGCGAAATATTGACTCATCGCCAAGCTGTAATGATAATATATTAAGTACGGCATGAAATCCTCGTTTAGCCTATTCACGAATAAGTAACTTCTCTAACTATTCAAGGGTGTGTTTAATTCCTCCTAATTATTGACAGTCTCCAGGATCTGTGCTTTGACGAGTTGGTTGTGGGGCTTCATTGACTTGGGTGTTAACAGTTCTGCTATCTAGAATTTCTGAAAGATCCACTTTTTATGCTGGGTGTTGATAGAGAAGAGTGGACACCGTAAATTGTAAACCCTACAGTTGAGTTATGTGTAGCCATTCTAAAGCTGTTGCATGAGCTGATCGCGGGTAGAGGAAGCACTGTGACGACATGTCGCTTCAAGGGGAAAGTCGCGATGAGATCGGCGCGCAGAGATTGCTCTGGCTTTCGCGCTCTGCTCGAGCCCCGTGACAGCAATGTATTGTTCTCTCTCTCTCTCTCTCTCTCTCTATCTCTCTCTCTCACTCTTTCTCTCTCTCACTCTTTCTCTCTCTCTCTCACTCTTTCTCTCTCTCTCTCTCTCTCTCTCTCTCTCTCTCTCTCTCTCACACTCTCTCTCTCTCTCTCTCTCTCTCTGTCTCTCTCTCTCTCTCTCTCTCCCTCCCCCCCCCCTCATCATTTTCCTCCCTCTTAACGTTTACTGCCACGACATGGCGAACCTCAATAGTATAGTAGCCCTATCTGGTTCCTTTTGCTTTTTCAGTTCCTCATTGAGGAAATTATGTTTCTGATTTGAAATCAATAATACAATCCTGCTTGAAGAAGGATGGCGCTTAGTGAATATTTTCCCGTGCCTCATAACTTAATTTACTGATTCTTTACTAGAATCGAGAGATATCTGAATACATAGTGGTTATCAATTTTGATAAAATAATAAGCCATCATGCTCTTTTTCCTTCATTTATTTACAAAGCACAATGAATATGTCAGAGAGTTCTTGTCTTTCAAACCCCAAATATATCGTTTAGGTTTCCCAATTCTGAACTTTTAAAACCATCCTCTTATGGAAATGTGCTAAAAGGACACATCTCCTGGAGTCGTACTTTTTTCGGTTTGCCATTATTAAGTTACTTGAAATAAATACAACTAAAATCAATTTTTTTTATTGAATTAAAATGAAACTCTTAAAAGCTAAAGTTATACATTGTATTAGAGCATGAAAAGAAAATAATTTATTGATTTTTCTGAGGTAAATTAAGTTTTACTGAAGTTGACCCATGCTATTGTCTTGATTTCAATCGTTCTTTTGTCCAGAAAAGGAACAATATTGGCTCCAACAATCAATATTTCTATTTCAGGTATCAGTTTGGCAATGTTTAATTTCCATGATTTTCTGTTTACAAGGTCAATAGTGTTTATTTTAATTTGTTTATTCTTAGCTAAAGACCATTGCGGTTAATGGTGTTGTTTTATTTTGTTCAATATTGTGGATTCATTTCCATTGTGAATTATTTCATCTGATCAGCGTGAAAAACATTTTTTTTTCGTTTTTTAAGGACAATTTTGATTGAGAAAAAAAGGGTGTTTCCTCCCTAAAGTAAGAGAGGCAATATGCTAATATATAACTGTGATATGGTTAGGAATAATACTTAAGGCTTTGGCACAAAGGACGCGATCTGTCGGGGCGGACAGCGATACAAAGACCGTCGCATCGGTCTGTGACATCACACAGGGCGATATATCTTTTGTGAGCAATACAGTAAACTGTTTCCTTTCTAGAGAACAGGTCGTGCTAGTTTTCATAGTTCTGCTATTATTATTATTGCAGTATCAAACAAATATACATATTTTCGCAATATGTATAATATATATAAAAAATATATATATTTTGTCAATGAATAATTCTTCACTCATTTTACCAAACATATCGTGCGAAAAAGGCAAGTTCGCAGCGACAGATCGTCTTTTGTTTAATACAAGTAGATCGCCGGCCATCCTCGGTCAGACATAGCTCCCCGCCTGTTAGGGATGTGTAGACACATATCGCGTCCTGTTTGCCCGAGCCTGTAGACGTGCTACTTACATCTGCCATTTTGACATAGGTCTCTGCAAGTTCAAAGATACAGGTCGATACCATTAACTAGAAGACATGGCTCACTAGACGCTAGGTAGATTGTGACATTGTCATCGCATCAGCAGTCTTGCCAAACAACCTTTTAAACTGTTAGTAAGCTATTGACGCAGTGCTGCCACCGGATCAAATCCAGCACTAAATGCCGTTTAATCTTGTCTTAATTGAATTCGACGTATTTCGCAAGACATAACAGACGAGTGTTCTTATAAAATTAACCAGTTGCTGGGGCGTCGGCCCAAGCGTGGCGTGCTACGGTTGTAAAATGAGGTTCGGTATTAGTTACCTAAGACAAATTAGATAAAATAACAATATCCATAAAAGTAAATTAATATTAACATTATTAATTATTAATATTCTCCGACACTATGAAAAACTTCTAACTTTGACGACTTTATTACTTTTTAAAACTAAAAAAAAAAACTCCGATTCGTAGGAGGAGCGCGTTTTATTATTCCTCGTAGCGTTCAAAGCAATAATATTTTTTTTCAACCTTTGCTATTTTTGTGTGAAGGTTATATTGGAAAGCTAATTTTATTGTAAATTCCTACTCCAAAGAAATTTCCTCAAAAACCGAAATTGTACACGCTTAAATGCACAGCAAATTGCTAGAAGCCAACTTTAACGACTAATAGATAAGAAAAGTGTACTCTTTTGAGCATGAGACTTATTAAGACCACGGGAATATTAATAGTCCAGAGCACATTTGTTATGAGTTGCATGTTGATTGCGGGGATGTCTTCGGAAAATAACAATAATTGGTGTATGCGTAAATCGATACATTCCCAGACATCATTTTTTGTTTAAATATAAGAAAATACGGGTTATTTGTACTTCTTTCATTCATAACTCCGACAGTATTCACGGTAGAGAGTTTTCCAAGACGCCAAAATGACATTTTCTGTAACTTTCCATTATTTAGAACTGTTAAAATTTATTCGCTGCTTTGCATAACAACAATAAGTATACAAAAACATTAATAAATAGACATTTTTTATATCATTTTTTCGGCAGCTTAAAATGCATTTAGGACCCTCATATTCCGGTAGGAAAATGATAACCATAGAGTAAAACAATCTAACAATTTCGTATAAATCAGTTTGATAGTTTTGCATAATAATTTTGCAATTGAGGTATTAGCGAAAAAAGTTTATCGTTTTTCAAATTTTTGCAAAACCTAGACGAAATGCTTTACATATTTGAAATATTAAAAAAACTAATGAATTCAAGCTTTCGAATGCATTTTACAGATTGAAAATAGGTAAATTTGGACGGTTTAAGGATTTTTTTTATTATTAAAAACATTAAGTATATTTTTCGATTTGCTCATACATTATTGTCGTCAGTTTCTCCGAAGATATCCCTCAAAAATTAGCTTGCTCCCTCCCAACATTCAAGCATAGTATGTTTTCACGTATGTGCCCTGGACTATAATGAATACTTGAATAAATGAAATACATTTTGTAGGCATTCTGTGCAATGGCGCCCAGGAAGCACCGACTTACAATTTCAACGTTTCAGAAACCATAGATGGGCCCCAGCTGAAATGTTTGAGAACCTCTGCTTTATAGCAAACTCATTACTTTTTCGAAAACAACAGAATCTACTTTATTGACCATATCGTGATTGAGACATTGTGTAAAATACATAATGTTCACTCTAGTGTAACTTTCTCACTACTTTTTACATCTAAGACAAGGGATATTGTTCTGCTAATCGACTCCATCCAACACAATCCGTCCCGCTTCCCTGTTCCTCATTGGCTCTTCAGACTTCTTACTTAGTTCTTTTACACTTATTTAGTACTTTTACTTAGTTTTCTTACACTTTCTCCTGTTCCTGATGGCACCGGAGTATTCTTTTACATTCATTTTTGCCATTCCTTCTTGATCCTCGAGGTTTCTATTTAATATTTTTGGTTTAAAGAGTAAGGGCGATGAAGGAAAATCAATTCAGTCACATGGTTAACTGCATAGCACTGCATATTTCCAGATAACTAAATAATTTGTTCATAAGTTAAATAATTCAGTCAATATCGTTGGCCGTGGAGATTACCAAGATGGACGAGATTCGGTCATAACATTTTCCAATAAAAAAAAAAGAAAAAGGAGTTTATCTTTTTGCTTTCGGCTTAATTTTGAAGCCTTCTTCAGGGATTCACAACAAACATAGGCAGAGTAAATTCAATAATAAATGTAAAATAAGTAAAAATATCATAAGTAAATGTCTTAAGAAAAATGAGATAAAATGACATTTAAGCATGAAATTGAGTTAAATGGGTCAACAAGTATATTATAAGAAGTGTACACAGCATAATAAAATTTACAAGATTCAAATGAGATGAGTTTGAACAGGAAAATACCAGTCAAGAACAGAAATAAAAAGTTCCCTCTTACTTTGTTACTGTTTTGTTTATGAAATACTATTATGTTAGCACTCTGTTCTCATTCATGTTATTCGCATTGCACCTTTATTTAACTGTATTTCATGCCAACTTTTTTTTTTTAATCTAATTACGCTGAATATATTTAGTTGATTGTTATTTTATATTTACCATTTATAATAATAATTATTGTAAGTTATTATTAGTTATTTTACATTTATTATTTTAGTTATTCTGTATATTTTATAGCCCTGGTGAAAACAGACAGGATAAGTACAATAATGAATGTAAAATAACTAATAGTAACTTGTAAATATAAAATAACAATCAAGTAAATATGTTCAAAGTAATCAGAAATATAGGAAAAAATGTATGCTCATTCAAACAAAACATCGTTTTTATTTTGGACCAAAACAAATAGTTTTTTACACAAATGGAGCAGAAAATCAAAGCACTCGGCTTGAGACGTCGGGCTGTAGGTTCTCCAAGGTGATAATTCGTGGCACCAGAAGAGAGATGCAGTTTGTCGTGGTATCTGCGGGTCAATTCTTCGATATGAAATGAGAGAGGATCAACTCCCAGTTCCCGATGGAACAAGGTGTTTCAAACGAACCAAGGGGCGTTGGCTGCAGGACTCTGTTCTGTAAAGTCCGAAGTCGTTTGATGTTCGCGGTGGTTCCATACCACACAGGGCAGGCGTAAGTCAGTATTGGGAGTATCATAGTCTTGTAAAGGAGTGTGATTAGTGAAGGCCGGAGTGATGTTTTTCTGTTCATAAGTGGGTATAGTTTTAAGAGTCTAGTGTGTGCCTGTAGTAATTTTACGTTATTGTTTAGTTTCCAAGTAAGTCAAGAATCGAAGTGTAGTCCTTGGCGTCACACATCCTGGTCCTTCGGATACAAAGGAACTGGAAGTCCATCCAATCGGATTTCAGGAATTTCTTCGTTTGAGAACCTCCGAAGTGATAATACTTTGGCCTCAGTTTTGGTCGAATTAAGGGCCAGTCGCCATTTCCTAAACCAGTGGGACAAGGAGTTCGCCGAAGCTAGGCTCATTCAAAAATTATTACCGATCCCCTCGACTGCCTCATCTTCTTAATTTATAAAGAGGTTTCAGCCACCCCCTGTAGCTCATGATATTTAATAGAAAAACGGTTTGTAGTCTCAAATTATACAAGGCTTTTGAGGTTCCTACGTTCATCGAGTAGGAGGAGCTTGTAGATAAACAGGAAAATCGATACTGTCTGAGAAGGCACCTCACGATAGCAGTTAGTGAATAGAAGCATGATTGATGTTTTTCATACCTTCAGGAGGGTCATCAACTCCCAATTTATCAATGTTATTGTGCAGTATTATTATTGTGTAATAAACATACTGTTCCACAAGGAAGTGTTTTAAACTCTTTATCGCATATAAAGTATTCCTTTTTTTAATTAATGTTATAGAGGATAACAGTTCCGTTCGTGCTTTTGTTTTATATTAAATTTATGAGATGGGATTATTTTCCCCTTCTTATGGTATGCAAGACGCCTTGTTGCCTAGGTGTTCCAGACATAAAGCACCTGGGAAGTTCTATTTGCCTTTAGTCTCATGATTGAGTCCTACCAAAAGCCTCAATAAAATATATGATACTAAATTATATCATTACTTATTTTCTATGTGAGAAAATTTCGTTCGTCAGATTTCGTTTAATATTTTTTCCTACTTGAAATTACCACAGGTATGGAACGACTTTTTTCTATATTAACGATTGGGGAGCGAGGTCAGTAGACTTGACAAATATGCTGCCGGACCTGAAGGCAAAACTTGGGTGCGCACAGAAGATTTTATCTTCTAGTGTCGTCGTTCGAGGGTTTGTTTCGGGTCCCAGGCAGTGTCTAGGCCTACCCAGTCTTTAATTAATTTATTAATGGGTACCTGCAAAGGGAGAAATCTATAGTGTGTCGTATAGTAAAACTTCAGATACCTCTACAGTATCTGCCTCTCTGGGCCCTTGTGACCTGTTAGAGGACTGATTCTGATAATACTGAGTGGATATCACTCACCAAAATAATCATATTATAATTTGTATTGATATAAATTTTAACTGCCATTTATTCATTTCACACATTATTTAGACGGGTTATCTACAATTTACCACCCTTTTCTAGCCGCGAAAGAGCTGATGCTTTTTCATTTTTCAAAAGGAAAGGCATCACGCAAGTGGGAATCTAACCCTCGACGTTATTTTAAGCAAGTCTTATAATAAACAAATCTTATCATCCTGTAGAGAATAATAATAATAATAAGCAACATCAGGCGTTAAAGATGGGAGCCTGTCTATTCTGAACAATACAATACCTAAGAAATATATCGGACTTTGGTTTAGGTGTTCGGTTCTGTATGGAAATAACTTGCACATTTAGGCGCCTTTCGTTGAGTCACCTTTGCAGTCGAGTTTATTGTAGATCCTTACCAAGGTAAGATTTTTTGGTTAAGAGCCAGAATAACTTGTTTGTATATCAGAATTACTTGGGATTTCAACAAGGGAAGTTGTATTTTCAAATGTAAAGGACTTCTGGCAGTGTATGAAAATTCACTCGTGTTCCATCTTAGGAATATTAGTAGAACGGAAGAGAGAGATTGAGGAAGCAGAGCACAGAGGACAGTTATAAAGGGTACATTATTGTCTCCTGGACCGCTACATCTTCCTACATACGCTTATATCTTGTATACATTTTTTTTCATGTAGATGTCTTCATCTAGAATATCAGTGACTTACTCAAAGGAGTCGTGAAGATCCTTTAACTTGAAAAGCTGACTAAAACCCTCCCAATCACATATTACAGGAACCTGCTACAGTATTGAAAATCCTTAAGTATAGATCATTTCTCTAAACCTTTTGTAGGATGTTTTTGTAACCTTCTCCACATACAACAGGAAGCAGCAGTGGACCCATATGTAGATCTTATGTAGGTAACAACAGGCCCGCGGGCCGGATCCGTCCCTCCGTAAGATTTGATCGGGCTCGCGAGACATTTTGGAAACTCCAATTGAAAAAAACAAAACAAAACAATATTACACTACTTACACTCACTCCAAATGAGGAAGATCGAGTGAGATGGGGTTGGTCGTTTGCTCCTGCGGAATCAAGTGAACGAGCAAGCCGAGTGTCTAATTTATTCCATGTCACTATTTAACTTTCGTAGTTTGTAATAATTCCAAATTTCACTCTTTTAATTATAATGTTGTACCTATTTTTTCATTTCATTTTGATATTTTAAAAAATTGTATTACTATAACACTCTCGTATTATTTCATGTCTGATATATATCGCTAAACATTATGCAAACTATTTTAAAATGTAATGTTATTTTATTCTGAACCATCTACGCGGCGAACGTATTTACACACAGTTTGGCCCACAACATGTCAAAGGTTGCCCATAACTGATGTAGATCAATATCACAAGAGGAGATTAAATTATATTTCAGTTAAACAAGGTAAGTAAATGTGAAACGTATTTGAAATAGAGTTTTCCTTAAGAATAAGGGAGGATGGGAAATTAGTAAATCCCGAATCTGTGTGAGTTATCTACTGCCAGTTTCCAGTTTAGATTTTTCACGAAATATCAACAACAAAAATGTTAACTGTTTATCGTTCCAAGCTTTATGGATGCCGCTAGGGATAAGAACAGAAATGTGCTCAAATGATATAGGTACAGCGAGTCGGACTTTTTCTTTTTTTTTTTTTTTTTTTTTTTTTTTTTTGTAAAATTGTTTGTCCTCCAGTAAATTTTGTGCTCCCTTATTGCTCTAAGATTACTAAACGAATGCATAAATGCCACTTCTCGGTTTGAATAAAGGGTTGACATGTCGGTGATGATTTAGCGGGTTTGTTTTTCTCTTTGTTGTCACCCCTTCCAAAGAGATGTAGGCCGATCATAACAATACAAGTACATTCTCCACGTATCTCTTTGCCGAAAGCATTCCAATACCGTTCGTTCTGTCAATCTTGGCGCTTTCTCAAATCATATATTCTAATTTTAATGTCACAGAGTATGTTTGAACGTTCACCTCGATAGGTAATAAACTAAACTAAACTTATTCCGGAAAATTATGAGTTTTGTTTATGAAGACAGGTGAAGAAAAATGTTTTTATGTTTCTTTTTTGCCTTCAAGCATAAATTTTTAGGTTAGAAAAAAATACGGAGGATAAGAAGGGGAGTTTTAAGTATAAATTAACTTCACTTCTTGTTTATGATGACGATCTTTGTATAATGGCTAGGACACAAAATATTTACTGATAAAAACACTAAAAATAGCAATAATTTATGACTAAATCTTCTTGAAGTTTAATTATTGACGGTGGATTTCAACAAAGCAGGAAACTATTGATAACAGAAGAATACAAACTATAATTGATATTTTAAACAGTTTTCTTGGCGAAAGAGTTTTAAAAGTTTGGTTCTTCTTCTGAAGGAAATGTAATCTTTCTTTGATGATGAAAAAATATCATTTAATTGTTGGTTATTACTATTATGATGTATTTTCATGAGCACAACGACAGAGTTGATTTAACAATCCCAGTTTTAAGTTACGAAATATTTTTTTATTATTATTATTATTTGATTTTAATATCTTGAATTTTTCTTGTTGCCAATGAAACCCAGTTCCAACTGGGCCTTATATGGCCAAACGTGCCAATAATTTGCACGTGTCAAAACTCACTAACTATACCTAATTATTGTTTATAGTTATATTTTTTTAAAATATATTTTTACATAGCGAAGACCTCTAATCCTTACACTCTCGCTACAACCTATTCCAAAGCCCCAACCTCCTTCCTTAATCACTGGACCTATCGATTGGAACCTCTTCCGATCCCTCCTTGAAGACACCATTAACCTCAACATTTCCCTTAAAACCCCTGAAGACCTTGATATAGCTGTCCAACAATTCACAACCTCCATTCAGCAATGTGCATGGAAATCCTCCCGTCCTAAACGCCATCATCACCCAATCCCAGCTGGAAGTCCTCTACCCCAAACCCTAAGAGACCTAATAACATCCAAACGCCAAGCACGAGCTCTGTGGCAGAGAACTCGCCATCCCTCCGACCGTCGCTCTTACAATCAATTGTGCCGATTAGTAAAGCGACAACTAATACAACATCGTTCCGAATCCTTTAATTCCTACCTTTCATCTCTATAAACCTCCGATAAATCCCTTTGGAATGCTACTCGCAAAATCCTAAAATACCATCCTGTATCTCCCCCCCCCCTTCGTTGAGAGGACAGCACATTGGCCGCCTCCGACGAAGAGAAATCCGAGTTGTTTGCTAATCATCTCAAAAAAACATTTACTCCTCATCCTCCTCCTGATCCTGAATCCCATTTACCGGGATTAGATGATTTCCTACAATCCCCACTTCCTCTCTCCCTACCACCAAATGCAGTCAATCCATCTGAAGTTAAATTTCTAATATCCCGACTACCTTCCCGGAAATCCCCTGGTTACGACCTCATCACCTCCAGAATCCTTAAACAGCTTCCAACCAAGGTCATTGTATTCCTCACCTACATCTACAACTGCATCCTCCGAACAACCCATTATCCCATACTCTGGAAATTCTCAATAGTTGTCCTCTTTCCTAAACCTGGTAAACCTCCCAACAATCCTTCCTCCTACCGCCCTATCAGTCTTCTTCCAATATTTTCCAAACTATTTGAAAAGATTTTATTAAAGCGCCTACTCCCTATCCTAAATTCCTTAAATCTCATCCCATCTCATCAATTCGGCTTCCGCTCCCAACACTCCACAGTACAACAAGGGCTTCGCGTTGTTGATCTCATCTCCTCATCCCTCGAGCGAAAAGAGTATTGCACGTCTGCCTTCTTGGACGTTGCCCAGGCATTCGACCGAGTCTGGCACACAGGCTTACTCTTCAAGCTCAAAACCCACCTTCCCAGCACCCATTACTTAATCCTTCGCTCCTACCTCTCAGACAGGTTTTTACAAGTCCGGCATGGAACAGCCTATTCAGACAGCCTACTCAGACTATTTCCGTGTGGAAGCGGGAGTTCCTCAGGGTAGTGTCCTCGGTCCCATCCTTGATACCCTATATACAGCTGACATTCCAACATATCCTGGCACCCTCCTGGCCAGGTATGCAGATGATACGGCCATCCTTTCACTCCACATAAATCCAGACACAACTTCCCAGAACCTACAATCCCATTTAACTGAAATTGAACAGTGGTGCAAAAAGTGGCGCATCAAGATAAACGTCGAAAAATGTCACCAAATAACCTTCACCCTTCGACGTAAAACCTGTCCTACTGTTTCCTTCAACGACAATCCTTTACCACCAACACCGTCCGATACCTTGGGTTTTATCTTGACTCACGATTAACTTGGAACGCTCACATTAAACATAAACGGCAAGAACTCAATCGACGATTCGGATAACTATACAGACTACTAAATCGAACATCACACTTAACCGTACATAACAAACTGACTGTCTACAACTCATTAATAAAACTGATACGGACTTACGGAATCGAACTCTGGGGGACAGCCAAGCATTCCAACATCCACCGAATCCAAACATTCCAATCCAAAATCCTACGTACCATAGCTAATGCTCCTTATTATGTTTCGAATCGCACCCTCCATAATGACCTAAATATTCCTTTTGTCCAAGATATAATCCCTATCCGCTTCTCATCTTTCCATAGTAAATTGATTAATTATCCTAATCCTATAGCCCAATCCTTATCCAGCACCAATCATCCTTCCTCTCCACCCAGACGTCTTCATAGGAAGTGGCCCCGAGATCTACTAAGGCAGTGAAGTGCTCAAAAGTCAGTGTGATTGTAATAATGATAATTGAGAGTGATATCGATGGATATCTTCTCTCCTCGTGATATCACAGGCCATGCCTTATTCGCCTCCAATCCTCCCTGCTAGTCGCAGGGTGTGGTTGGATGGCGTAAGGTAACTCCTGGTCATCCTAAAGGAAGGTATTCGGCTGACAACTGGTGGCACCTGAGGCGTGGTCAAGCTATACCTATACCTATTTCAAATTACATAATACATATACTGTAGATTGTAATACTTCTGTAAAAAAAAAAAAAAAAAAAAAAAAAAAAAAAAAAAAAAAAAAAAAAAAAAAAAAAAAAAAAAAAAAAAACACAGCGAAGAAATTATACAATGTAGGTACTCATTTTTACAACTCATAGAAATTAAAAAAAAAAAAGTCATGCGACCAGTCTAAGCTACAGAATGGTAATTGTATGTCACGGTGTTTTATCAGTATTACCGCACAATACACTTTCTTCTGGTCCTTTCCGGCCTGTTCGCTCATATTATACACGGATCTCCATGGGGATTTGCGTGCCCGGTAAAGATATCCAGTAACTTCCTTAAAGACTGTCATCAAAAACGTTTTCATATCATAAACATTATTTTGGAATTATTGTATGTAGATGCAGACGAAGTACGCCCGGAAATACTAACGCAACAAGGTTTTGGATAGGTTTCCATTAAGAAGAGTACACTATCGTCCGACCAGAAACAAAAGAACCAGGAGGGGTGTGGCCGGAGGGGAGGTAGGCCTTCCCCCTCATGGGCTCGAGGCAGCACGTTCGGAAACCTGGTTCTTTTCCTTGCAGTACACCTAAACGGTGACGCTTGCGTTGTAAGCCACATTCTAAGCCATTTCAGACACAACGCGTACAAATGTCAATATGATAGCGTTATTGTCGGCATAATGTATTAAATACCATGATAACTTTTAGGTGACCGAAACTCATCCATCGTCACCTAAATGTTATCGTGATCTTCCTCCATCGTAGGCCGAAGAAAGCTGCCAACTTTCGAAATATATATTTTTCTGAAAACCTGACGTTTTCTCTTAGCCGAAACCCAACCATTCTTTGACTTCTCATTTTAATTTTTTTTTTTAAACACTTAAAAACTAAGGAGTCATCAATATTATTTAAACCTGTATAGGGTATATTACCATATTCTGCAATACAACTTCAGTCAAGAAATGGTCGAGATTGTTGCAGTAATTCTTGCTTATTAAGAGTATATGAATATTAAAACAAAGAATTATTGAGCATTGGACTACTAAACCCTGCGAAGACAAGGTGTAGAGTGAGGCCGATTCTACAAGAGCTTTTGTACGGGTTTGAAGCGCTCCCGTTTTCATTGCGCCTATACACAGCATTACCAAACGTCGAGTTTCAGAGTTTTCTATCCCAATAGCAATATGAATCTAGAGCAAATGGCGTTTCCTGTAAGCATCTTAAGCATATTTGCCGAGAAAGGAGCTCACCAACGAAAATCCCAAGAAAGGACACATCCCATTCACACCTATCAATTGATTATTTTTCGTTAGTTTTCATACAGCCTTCAATAATTACAGAAAACTTCCCGAACAATTCTAAACTGGGTGAAAAACTATTGTTCGGGAAGTTTTTGTAGTCTACCTAAATGTATGTGCGGTGCGTTTCAATTGCTCTTTGTAGGCTGCTCAATGTCGAAAGCCTTTGACGTTCGAAGTGCTGACGCCGGGCTAACATCTCCCTAAAACACTAAAGTTCTTGTAGAACAGGCAAGAGGATATTCTATCCACCTATGAGTACTTGTGAGTTACTGTCCATCTTGCTTGCGTATGCAACGTCCCTCCAAACGTCGCGCTTGAAACGCTCCTAAAGGTTAAAACTTCTGAGGCAGCACCTGGCTTAACACAAGCGGGTACAATGTTACCTCTATTTTAATAATTTTTTTTTTTTTTTAATGTATTAGTTTACTTCCCAAGTTTTTGTGCTGAAAATAGTAAAGTAAATGGGAAAGAGACTTTCTTACAAATGAAATTAAAACCAAAACATTCTTTGAGGGTATTACTAAACAACGTACATATACAAATAATTTTCATGTAGAGGAAAACTGAATTACAGAAAACTGGAAGGAGAAAAGCGGAAGCTATGAAAAAGTTGGTCCGTTAGTAAATTGGCCGTTACATGTGCGGTTGCAGAACAAGATCGTTTCACTAATCGTCCTTAATACATTCGTAGTCGTTTCATAATGTAATGTGCACCGAGGTGTAATTCTGGATTTCAAGAATAGAATTGTCTATTACGGCTCTGATTGGAATGGTGTAATGAACTTGAACACCTATTTGGGTTAAGTAGTGTAAAAATCCCTAATTGCATGATGTGTAGTGTTGTTGAGTTTCGTAGGATAAAACAAACTAACCTCCTGAAAAACTCTCTGATACCTCCAGATGTTAACTAAGGGCTATCAAAGATTCAGAATTGGCTACAGGCTGATAGCAAGATAGAAGAGGACAAAAATAACTAATAAGCCTTCAAAAAGAGATGAAGTAGTTCTATCACGACTAAGTATTGATTGCTGAAACGTATATACACCCACATTTGACTATTTGAGGTTCGTCATGTATTTGGTTTGCTCGAGTTACGGGCAACGGCTCAAAGGCTATAAAATTTGTTTGCCTCAGTTACAGGCAATATTTGTCATGTTCATTCTTGTTCTTGCTAGTGGATCGAAAAGTTAAGTTAAATTCGTACTTCAAAGAAAAAAATTTTAAATACACAAAAAGTAAAATATGAATTTTTTAAATACTATAAACATAGTAATTTTACCAAGTTCTGTTGGTATTATAAAAAGGTAGAACCTATAAATATCACGGTGCTTATAGTTCAGTGGTTGATACAAAATAATAAGTAAATAATGAAGTAAACTAGGAAAACTCCCTCAATTCCAGAAAGATCAGTAATAATTATCTATGGAATCATAAACAGAGGACGGCGATCAGGCCAGCTTAAACAATGCCGACAGCACAGGTCCAGGGGTAATCAGTTCACAGGGACCAGCCTAAGCTTCCATGGTATGGTACAGTTATACTTAATTCAGAATTTAAAGGGTTAAACACGTTCTAACTGATTTGGAATAACTGACAACAAGTACAAGTCATTGATACGGCTTATAGCTTGTCAATTTCTCTTGTATTGTCATGAGGAGATTGTGGATGCGCTGTGAATGGCGTAACAGCAGTCGTAAAAGCCACAACGTTTCTTCGTGATCTCCGGCAGGACGGGCAATTCACAGACAGAGCGTTTGAGTTTGCCTACTTTATTGTCCGTTAGCCCACAACAGGTTTCTTCGTTCAATGATATTGTATAACTTTCTGCTAATGTTAGGGAACGGAAAAGACGGATTAAAGACTTGAAGTTTTATACGTACATTAGAAAATTGTTTTCGTTTGGTTTTTAATCCTATCATACTCAGCAAAAAGCTATTCCCAATGGTGAAGGTGTTTCACCCAGTGGTGTTGTGCTTCTCGCTGATGGTGCTTGATTGATGATGTTTATGCTACGGATGTAAGGCCCTTAGCAGCGTTGTGAGTGTACTTGACCATCGGAGCGTGTACTTCCTTACCAGCTTTCACCCGAATACCTCCGCATCTAGAGTCTACTATACGTACGATGTTCGATCGAAATGAAACTAACTAGAAAGTGTAAAGGCGGCTGAGTTACGGAAATTGTGCGTATAGAGGCAAAACGCCTGAAGAATTTCTCAGAAAAAAAAAATATATGTATTTTTTTGGTCCTTAGGGGGGAGCCCATCGATGAAAAAAGTGAAACTGCCCCAAGAGGCCAGCGTGATTGTCACTATACCTCAACCCGACATTATATATATATATATATATATATATATATATATATATATATATATATATATATAATTATTAACTGACCCTTTACTCACATTTTGTAGGGCCCTGTCGATACGGCGGAGAAACAATTTTCTCAACCTCAAGTCGAGGCTGAAACTTTTGTATTTAAAAAATATTCACCTAAACGGGAAAGATTTAGGGAATGAAATAATAATGCGAAGGTTTATATCGAAGCATAATTAACCTTCAAAAATTATTTCGAAAATTCACTAAACTTATATTGTTTCATTCAATTTTATTTAATATTTTCTTTCAACTTTCTAGTTATTTTTGCGGGGAAATTACATTGGGAATTTTTACCTATACATTGGTCGCCGTCCTTCCTAAACACCCATGGCGCAGCAGGGAATTCCTTCAACGGGCTCTGAAATAAAGAGAATCAATCTGCTGCAGGTGGGACTCAAACCCGCATCTCCCGCATGAGAATACAAGGTCACAGGACCACGGGGAGGCCCCTTTCATTTTTTTTATGAGATTTTAATATATGTTTACGAATGTTATTTGATCCAGTTTCATTGAACCAAACAAGAATTTAGTCCTTCAGGATTACAACTGTATTTCGGTTTGAAGTGGGGTTACAGAAAACCTACACTACTAATGGACCGATTTTTTTTCACTATTCACCTCAATATTGGACCTTGATGAAATGTAGAGAGTTTCACGAAATACTAATAGTTCCTATTCTAAGCTTCCAATTCGCCTCAGGGATAATCATTATATGAAAAGACCGGAGTTCTTCCGAATCGGACTTTTTCTTCGAGCTCAGAATCAGTGGGTGTTCTGATCGAGTCATCGAGGGCAGCAGCCTCGTCTCCTCGCTTAGTGGCCACCGAGGTCTGGTTGACAGAGGAAGGCAGATTTCATGGTGTAGCTCTTTGGAATTGAGGCTTTAAAATCAATCACTCAAGTAACATTCATTTCTCCTGGCAGGTGAGAAATGATAGTTCATGTTTTTCTTTCTATTTTGCTCGTAGGTTGAACTTCTTTAACATATTTTTCTTGTTCTATCGAAGGAACTAAAAACTCACAGGTCTCGTATACGTAGCACTGCAGGCGTTGTCTCCAGAACTATAAAAATTTTATATATAAATTCTTATCCAAGGCTAAATGAAGAGTAATAAGAATCAAAATCCAACGACCAGAAAATTTTATTTTCGCCGTGCTTCGCAAAAAAGAAATTGTACCTTTAATACTTTTGCGACCATAGGCTACTAAATGTATTTTTAGAACTTTGCGAGGATTAATAGCCATCGAGGTTGCACACAGGTAATAGATCATGGTAATGATACCCGTTAAAATTGATAATTATATATATATATTCTTCCATTGTTGACCACCAACTTCTATTATTATTTTTGTGGTACCCAAAAAAGGTCTTAAATAATTCTCTCCTCTACTTCATATCTTTTATTAACCTGAACGGTTTCGAGCTATTCTGCTCCTCCTCTATTATTGTCTACAACAATAATATATATATTAACACGGTACCCGTCAGAGTTTTTGGGTTTTCGCAACGTAACTTGCTAAATAGCACACCCTTAGCAAACGACTGAACCACCAAAATCGGCCAACCTGGAGGGGGTTCTCCGGACCCAAAACAGTAGGTAATTTGCCCATACCGGCCGTAGTTTTGGGTTATATTTCATCGAAACTGTATTCGTCGTCGTAATATAAAGAAAAATATGTTGTAAAATTAAACTAAATTGTTTCAACAGGAGGGGGGTTTACTCCGGACCCAAATTATTAATTTGATCATGCAGACCGTTCTTTCTCATTCTACGTGACGTACCTTTTTTTCGACACGAGACTGATAAACAGTAAAAACAATAAAGGCAGCCAAAGAAGAATAAATAACAGCATTTATGGCAATGTATCTTTCTTTCTACAGTTTTTATAATAAAATGTTATCTTGTTACATCACAGTGACTAGCCAATTCCAAAGAGACATAACAGCTGGAGTGTCTCAGGGCGCTATTTTTCGCCCTATCACCATTACCACCTTTCTGCAATAGAACAACCGTAGCCTTTCACTCACGGATGCATATTCATGATCGGCAATAGTCAGAATCATTTCAAAGCAAGAATTTTCTCGTGTGTTCGCAATTTCTAGTTATGGACTCCCAAATTATTTCAAAATACATATTGTGTAATCAATTTATGAGAATTTTAGATATACATGATCATCTAGTTTCCATTTGACATCTTACTAGTAGTGTCAAATGTCATAATACTGATTATCGTTTAGTTTGAAGTGGGTTTCAAGAAGATATTCTTATTTTCAGGGGGCGAGTTTAACTCAGTGGTAGAGCACTATACTAATAAGCTGGAGGACCTGAGTTCAAATCCCGAGCAAGCACTAAAGATTTTTTCTTCTAGTGTCTTCGTTCATGGATTGAATTCGGCCTCCCTGACAGCCCTAGGCCAACCCAGTCTTTATTTAATTTATTAATGGGTACCTTGGTGCCAAAGACCCAAGCAGTCGAAGCAGCACAGGGAAAATCAGGCGGTCGGAGCATTATTACTGCCCACACTATCTCCTATTGTGCCCTACGGTCATGAATCAGATACCTGTAAAGTATCTGCTCCTCAGGGCCCTCGTGGCCTGTTACGGAACTGATTTTGATTTGATTCTTATTTTCAGGCTACATCTCTCAAATTAGTTAGGATGATAAATAGTGAATAATGTTGCTATAAAACGGAAATTACGAGAGTTTAATATTAATAATTTAAGTCCAGAATAAAACAAGATTACAAATGGGCTGATTTGGCTTACAGAATTCACCCTACCTTTGATATGGGAATGTGGTATATATACATACACGCTTCTTACTAAATGTTATTGATTTTCTAACGACTGTAATTTTTGTGCTAAAAAGGGAGTCGCTATACTAGACAGAAAACTAACGGTAAGTTTAATCTAAAATAAAGAGGAAAAGTTGTTCCAGTTGGTTATTTACCTGAAATAAACTGTAAATTTACTGAATTATAAACTAATACATATTAGTGTTAGAGTCCGACAGATAACTGCTTCTAGCGGTCCAAAGAAATGAGCTATAAAACATTCCAAACAAACGACAAACATTCATTTTGAAGACAACAGAAATAAGAACAAATTATAAGTGATTAAATTAGATGATATAAAAAAATAAAAGCAAAAGTAATTATATTGTGATATTGTGGCCCTTTTTTATCAATAATTTATTTTCAAAAGGCAGAAGATCTTATATTAAAAACTACAAGCTAAACTTTTATTATGTGATCTACATGTTTCGCTTCATCCGACAACTCTTCAGGAGCAATTTTCAAGTACATAGCATTTGAACCTCAACCTTGGAAGGCCTTCCATAGCTAAAGCCACGTCCAGACTAATAAAATAAATATGGCCATTATCAATCAGCTGTTTAGAATCGATAGTTGCGTAGTTAAAAAATGATTTACATAGAAAGCTTCTGTCTAAAAAGATATATTAAAGTGAAATCCGGTTGATATTAATATTCCTAAACTGTATTTATTATTTTAAAAATACTCTATTTCGTTTTATTTTTTGTTTGCTCATTTTTTCTTATTTTTATTAATATGAATATTTTCTTTTATGAGATGTTTTATTTATCGAGTATTTCAACATTTTCAAAATCAAAGTCTAGCATGATTTACCAAATCAGTTTTGTTGTCTTCAACGTCTATTAAATGCTTTATTATTTGTTTAATAACTGCCCTGATTCTCCTACATATGCGTTTTTGCTGTGTGACGTTTAATTTGATATATAATATTTTATTTAAAAAAAATTAAAACAAGTTTTATTTTTATCTTACATTAGTGCTTGTCTTGGGATGGAAATGTACTGATATAAATCTTAGTTCTGAAGGTCGACACTGCTTAAAGGCAACACCATCTCTGATTAATATGAAGATATTGTCTCCTAAATGATTACTGAAGATGAAGGAACCTCCAGAAAAATATGTATGCAAGAGACAAAGGATGCGAGAGCTCGGTATGACCCAGCTGTGCGTCCTAGAGGAACTAATATCTCACAAGACTTTCACAAGAAGGAACCTTACAGGTAGGAAACCTAACTTCATATAGTTTCAGTAAATATTGTTGATTTATCATATTTTACTCATGATATATACTCCCATATTGATTGCAAGATTTAGATTACGGGTGTCTGGTGATGCAAACCAGGATAAGCCTCACCGAGGCCTATAATATCAGCTCAGGCAACCTCCTTGGACCATCGATGAGATCCATTCCAAAATGCAGATATCTCTTGGCTGCAAGCGCCGTACACCTCAAAATGATGAGATATGGAGTTTCCTCATCCTAAACGTATAGTCGACACCATTTGATGCTGGTTGGTCCCATGGAATGAAGATGTCGATGCAGTTTGCAGTTTCCTTTAAGGAGAGCTGTTGGAGTCTTATCTTAGTCCTGCAAAGATTAAGACGTGTCTCCGTCCTCTTTTTGTCTACGAAAAGCCAAAATTACTTCGCCTGTCTCTGGGTGGTATTTTAGCGCTACTTTATCTTGTGTTCCATCTGCTAATGCTCAGTGTGGCTGCTGCCGGTGCTATCCCACATGGTGGTTCAGGTGAGATGGGTCCTGCAGATGCCCCAATATTAGCCAGCTCATCCGCCTTTTCGTTATATTGGATGCCAGAGTGTCCCAAAACATATCCCGGTTGTCTATTACAGCAGAATAAATTTCCGTAATCCTAGCAATTCGACATCAAAGTGAATTACCTTTTGGAAATAGGACAGCCGAAGAACCGTGACAGGCACAGAACTACATATATCCCGCTCCAGGAGATGAGGTTTACTTAATAAATTGACTATTAACTAATAGCCTAATATTTATGAACAATTTCATCTTCTTCCTTAGTTTCTCTCTGTGGTGTAGGAATAAATTAAAAACTAAGCCATCCGTTAATATGTTTATTAATATGTTTATGTCTGTTATGTTTCTTTGTGTGTTGTTACATTCGTACAAGACAAAGAGCTTATCTTTTTGTCAGGCCAATGAATGCCTAATCAATATCACTGAATAGCATTAGCTTTCCTCACTTGAATATTCTTCTACAAATATTTATGTATTTGGCATTTATAAAGTCATCAATGGAATAGCCATGTGGTATCAATGGAAAGTAACTCTGCCAGATTTTTAAGTAATTTAAGATTTTCTCTGAGCGTACAATAAATAAGAATATTAAACATATTATGGACTTCGGGTATCGACCAAATCGCCATCTTCTATAATTATGGAGAGAATGATACTGTCAATATCCAAAAATTTTTTGGCAATAGTAAACCCCACTCCTAATGGACAGAATTTGTTGGTTAATGGACTAATATTATTTATGGAAATGATGTATACGATATATATATATATATATATATATATATATATATATATATATATATATGTGTGTGTGTATGTGTGTGTGTGTGTGTGTGTGTGTGTGTGTACACGCACACACAATAATACTATGCTTAGTTGCTTTTCAAAACAAACGTTGTAAGAATTTCACAACTGTTCCCTCAAATGTCACACATAACCACATTGAGTTTTGTCAAAGGGGAAAGTTATCAACTCTTTAAAGTTTCACCATAAAAACTGTCATCTTATGTGTGTGTTGTTCTAAATGATGTTATCAACATATTGAAGTCCCATTAATATCTATAAATAATTAATCCTTTTTCATTATGCAAACAAAAAGAAACAAGATCATACAAAACAAGAGCGTCCTTTTTTAGATAAGGCGCTTGCCTAAAAAAATGTATTAAAATAAAAAAAGACTGCTTCGGAAACTGAGTAGATAAGCTAAAAAAATTCTTCGGCGAAGAAATAATTATAACAATGTAAATAATTTGGTTTCCAATAATTTATTATGGTAATTACTTGTTTAAGTATATTGTATCGGTTAGACCATCAGACTTAATAAGTTTTTACTTAAAAAAAAATTGAGTCAGTTGGATTGTTGAAAATTGAATTATTTATACAATGTAGGTGTAAAGATAAATGCTCGCTTTTATCTGCTAAATGTCTATTCTATAAAGCTGAGATTGCCAATATATTGGATGTACGCATTGAAAACCTGCAAAAGCCATAATTTTTTATTTTATTTTATTTTTTTATTTTTTATTTTTTTTTTTTATTTGAAATCTGTACAAAATATAAAATTTACAATGATCAAGTGTGTTGATACAGATATTGACATGTACTTTATATGATCAAAACGGAGAAAAATTAAAATAAAATAAAATAAGTACAAAATTTGGAAGAAGCCAACCATTGTTAGCACTTCCTAGTTAAAAAGCCATAAATGCGTTTATTAAATCCATGTTATTAATGTTGAGCACGCAAGATTTCATTGAAAGGATTTTGAGTCGATTTCCTAAACAATTAATGAAGATATCACATTTATATAATTTGGCATAATTTTTGAAGTCATCAGGTTATTTGGTGGCTACCAGTTTAGTTTCTTGGTAAGTGAGAACAGTCGTGGAGAAGATGGTTAGAATTCAGATAGGGGTGGGTTGAGATATTTTAGGGGTGGGTTGCTTTAAAGTGACTCAACTTCTTCAAGGATATTTCGGAAGAGTGACACCAGTAGATAAATACGGATATATTGTCAAAATAATAATAATTATAATAAATGCCGATAGAAAGATAAAAATCGAAGAGCGAAATAACGTCTTCAGACCTCAGTAGAAGACCTTATTTTGCTATGGACTCATTTAACAAATTTCAATGAAATGTTTAATAAAGTGAAAATAATGATAATAATAATCATTCTAATAACACAGCAACAAAGAATCATTTTATAAAACAGCCACAAAATCTGGTTATTAATAGAGGGACGTAAAAATATTTATAACATAGACGGAAATATATTTATAACAATAATAAAACAAATGTCATATTATGCTCGAGGTTTCTTCACTGAGATTATTTTTGGCATTATGGCGGCTTTCTACAGACGTTCATACGTTATATTTCGCAAGAATCTCGTACTACTTCATCAGATTGTTGTCCATGATTTTAATACAGTAAAATCATAAATAACGTTATCGAACAACAGTATAATAATGCAGGATTTGATTCCCGCGAAATATAACATTAAATAACAACCGCTGGAGACAGCCACATTAATATCAACAACTTTTCATGTTAATGTTAAATTGTCAAATTACAATATTATAAGTTCTTAAAAATACATTTAAATTAAGACAATTGAAAAAAGGTTCGAAAAATGAGACGAAATATTGGATAAATCTGTAGGTTTTTGAGAATGACAGGAGAAAACTGATAAGGGAGGTGAGGTGATAAGGTTTGGATTTAAGCGGTCGCGTTGAAGACCAGCATTTCACTTTGGTTATGAGAATTTTGATCGTGATTATATTTGATTCATATTGGCTATTAGTATGTCATTGGTTTAAATAGTCTTAAATAATTATAATTCATATTCTATAGAAAATGATGAAAAACAAGTTCGAAGATGGTCTATTTTGTACATTTCGAATAAATTAGAGTAAATAAATTATAAATAACATTTTCTCCCTAAATTTTAAAGTTGGTTATTAGTGACAACTTTTAGCCCGTACATGAAGATGCTAAGCTCCAAATTCCCCAAAAGTGGTGGCATAATAGGATGGATCACAAATATACATACAACATTTTTGAAGATACACTTGAAGTAATTTTATGATTAATTCTATTAAAATTTTATTGTATATTTTAAAATCAAATTAAAAAAAAAAACATTGAATTAAATGTATCATTTGATTAATTTCATGATTAAAAATATAAGAAATTAAATTTTCATATCTAAAATCAAGAATTAAGAAAAAACTGTTAAAAATATTTTTTTCCATGATTGGGTACTTTTAACATTAAAAGCATCTAATTTGAAGATATAAAATCGAATACAAACAATTAATTTGCTTAACTCAGGAAGTAGGAGTACGTACGTGTATAAGACTGTTTGTAGAGCGAAGCGGTATAATCGATGCGATATCACTGCTACTACTGGAATAGGGACTGGAGAACAGCCCCCTCTACTGGAGAAGGTATGGAAGGGGCAGAGGTTGGAGGCGGCTGCAATCCTGAGGCACTTCCATTGACATAGGTCTTATAGGAGGCCAGGAGTCTAAGCACCTGTTCGATGGATGTCTAGTCCCTTCTGTCTAGTTGTGGGCTTGTAGAAAGAATTTCTGGACTATTTGAACCGCAATCGATTGCCGAATAATTTTACCACCACAAACATTATGGTCTTCGGATTTTCACCGTGTCGCCATCTTCTTTACCAAAGTTTCGCCAGTCGTGCTGTTACCGGGTTAGGTCTGAGAACATTGTCAGGCTTGACCCTGAGGAACCGAAACATCGGTTAAGAAGATAATGACAAGGTCAAAACCCGAAGATCATAGTTTTTGTGAGGACCTAAACAGTGGACTAACGAATTCCATTAGCAGCGCGATAAAAAAAAAAACAAAAAAAAAAAAAACAAAACGCTGCAACAGATATTTTGGAAGGTCAGTCCTCTGCGATAAATAGTTCTCTTTCTATTTTATACAGACACTTTTTAGAAGTTCTAATAATCAATTTTTTAGAGCTTGTGATTACTTCCTCAATTTATCACAGTTCCATTTCCATTAAATCTAGCATTATTCAAGTAATAGTAATCTGAAGTACCGAAGTATTTTTTATTTTGTTCTCCATATTTTGAGGATATTCATCATTAGCTTTTCCTCTGAAACTGCTTAAAATATTACCTTCTGGGATATCAATCTCCTCCATTTTCTTAAGCATTTCAATGCGCTTTAGCTATCTCAAAATCCTATTATTTTCTTCTTAGAATGTTTCATTACAAACTGGCTCATTTGTTGATTGGTTCAACGATATATCTTCCTTTAATTTATGATTAATTTTTCGGTAAAACTGAAGAAGAGCGTCCTCAGCACAGATTTTTTTTTTTTTTTTTCAAATTTTCCATTAAAAAAAAAGTCGCTCTCAAATAGGAAAGAAGTTATTAAGCACTAAAGTTCACTGTTATTGAGGTTATAAAAGATGGCATAAACAACGTATTTGTAAACATGCATATTAAGAAGAATGTCTAGGAAGACTTTTGGGCAGACGTGCTATGCGTTTCCGCTCGTTACGCTCGCTCAAGAAGATTTCAAAACTCTAGTCAATCCAACTCGCTGTTATGGATAGATATCCGATGTTATGGAGGTTATAAATGGTTTATGAACATTTCAAATGTTATATGTCTGCGCATGCGCATGTTTACAAATACGCTGTTTACGCCAACTTTAACCTCAATAACAGGGAACTTTAGTGCTTAATAACTTCTTTCCTAGTTGAGAGCAACTCTTTTTTAACGGATTCGTGTTTAGTGCATCAAAATACGTTATAGTGCAAAATGTGAAAAAAAAAAAAAAAAAAAAAAAAAAAAAAAATCGGTGCTGAAGACGCTCTCCTTCAGTGTTACCAATTTTTCTATTCATGCGAGTAAGGCATTTCTGGGATCATTATTTTCTTAGCTACAGTATAGGCCAATGCCCTTAACACTTAGATTGCACCTGTTCACGCATGGGCGTATATAGGAAATAATTTCGGGGGGAGGTGTCGGAGACCATTTCCGTGGTATGGAATACTAACAATTTAGAACTTGTAATAGTTTTAGTAATAACTAAAACGTTATTACACCCAAAATAAAATATTTTTTATGAACTAAGTGATCTTATTTAATTTATTTTTAAGGGGTTTATGACACTTTTTACCGATCAAATAAAAATTTCGGGGGGGGGGGGGGCTGCAGCTCCCCCTTATATATGCCCATGTGTTCCCGTACGTCACTGAAGTTATGGGCTCTGTCTCTGCTTTCGATGCTACCAACGGACCGACCAAGAGGCACAAATGACAGAATAGTGGCTGACTGGCTTTTAAACGACAAAGAAAAAATAAAACAAAAAAAACCCATAAAAGTCCGTCACGCAGGAGCTGCATAACTAAGCACTTTCCTCAGAATTTGGGTTGTGTTGACTGGTTTCCAGAACAATTTGCTTAAAATATCCTACATAAATAAAATAAAAACATAAATAGTTCTCTTTTAATTTTGTAATGAGTAACTGTTCAATTATTAATTTGCTTCCAGAGTTATGTTTACGCATGGTACCTACTTAACTACTACTTAATAAATACAAAAACCTTCCTATTTTCGTCTTTTGATCTGACGCAGGAACAGGATACAGTCCCTCTAGAGGGAGATAGCGCTCCTTGCGGCGGCCTTGCGAACCTACGTCTGGCGGGCTATTCTATTGAAATATATTAAAAAGTAAACCCCCTTTTACGATTGACCGATTTAACTCATTTTTACAACACTTCTTTCCCATGAGTTACCCACGACCTATACCGCATTTCGTTACAATACAGCAGAGATTACGACCAGTATGAGTATATTAGTAATTTGGGTCCGGAGTAAACTCCCCCTCCTAATGAACCGATTTAGTTTATTTTTACAACACATTTGTACCTGTAGATTACAGCTACAAATACCGAGTTTCGTCGAAATATAACATAAATCACGGCTGTTAGTGGCTAATTGGTATTGTGGATCCGAAGTAAACCCCCCTTCTAATGAACCGATTTAGTTTATTTTTACAGCTCACTTTTCTCTCTAGATTACCACTAAGAATACCAAGTTTCGTGGAAATATAACAAATATTACGGCTGGCATGGTCAAATTAGTGTTTTGGGACCGGGGTAAACCCCCCCCCCCCCTCACAGTGGACCGATTTTGGTGGTTAACGAACTCGTTCAATCATTTGCTAATTGAATCCTATATACCAAGTTTCGTGAAGAAAAAACAAAAACTCTAGCCGCTATCGTGTTAACAGACACACACACACATATATATATATATATATATATATATATATATATATATATATATAAATTTTAACGTGGGTCATTTTCGGTGTCTACTAGGTAGAATCAATAAAGATTTGAAGAAATTTTTCAAAAATTCCGTTGTGTGCAACCTCAATAGCTACTTTCCTTCGGTGGAAAGTGCTAAAAAAAAAAAGTCACTGAAGTTATGCAGCTTCACGCATCGCCACTACTTGAATGGGCGACCTTTATGCAAAACCGTGTTTCTTTGGCACTATTAAAGGGTGACAACCTAAATAGCTAAGCAGTTGATCATAAATCTATTTTATAGAGATAATTAAAATGCTTATTTTCATGTGTACGTATAGAAGAATGCGTATCTCCTTATTTTCTCTTGAGGTAGGTATGACTTTTTGTTTTTTACAACCAAGTGAATGTAATGCAAATCATTTGCTAGATACTAAGTAAATTATAGGTCTTTGTGATGTCGAGTTGAATTGTAATTTCTTTACCCTTTATATATTAATGCATAATGCATATGTTTACATTCCGTACACAAATAATTTTAGTAAATCTCTAAGTTGGAGAAGAAAAGGGTAGTTAGTTGCAGCTCAATCAAACAGGTCGACATTTTTTTTCTTCGTTTGTTTTGTAAGGGGAAATTAAGACTATCTACCTCCTTGCAAGTTCTAGAGCAACGATCTCTTTGCATGTATTTGTAACATTCTCAATTTCAACCTTCTTCAGGCATGTCTCTTATTTATGACAATTGTTTTACGAACTCAATGAACTTATATTCACTTTTAAATGGTTCCTGAATAACAGTTATTTTTTTTGAGGAGGTTTGTTTAAGTCTTGTTGTTCCATCTTTAGTTGCTGCTGTTAGAAATGTGTTCTGTTGATTCCTGTACTGAATTAAAAGTTGAAAGAAAGTTAAATCTGTGAGCAATATTTTCTGACATTCATAGGTATCATTTAATTAGACATTTCCAGGTTTTCTCAACATGATTATATTTGTAGGACTGGAGCTGATTGTAGAAAATGTGAGGAGAAGAAAGCTCAAGTTGTCCTTCAAGCAAAATTCCCATATTGCAGGTAAGTAAATGTTTTTAGACATTAAAATCAAAGTACAATTTGATTGAAATCCAATTGTTTTCGTAAAACCAAACATACCAATTTGTCAGTACTTGTGGATTCCCACCAACTACTTTTTATTTACTCTAAAAACTGGTACAGATCTATTGTCATAAATATTTGAGTTTTTACTCTCTCAGTCGATAAGGGAGTTTTAGGTCATTATTAGCACATTTACCATTGCTCCTTTCAAAAAAAAAAAAAAAAGAAAAAGTAAACCCTTATTTTTTACTGACTTTTGTTTAGTTTTATCGACTGACTCCTAAGAACCCTTTTTCCTTTTAATTGTCTTAGAATTGTGCTTGTAATAATTGATGATTCACATTCCAGACGTAATTGTTAAAATTGAGTCATAAATAAATAAACAAATAAAGATGAACAACTGATTTTGGGATATTCTAATGAACCTTTGAGCTCTTATTTGAAAGGCTGGCTTAATGGAGTATTTATATTATTTTTTTTGAAGGACAGTCCTCAACTCTCAAAATGTCTTCATTAATACAAGTTTGAAGTTTCTCATCATTCATTGAATCTCATAAATCTCTGATTTTTAAGAAATAAATTATGTGAGGGTATTTCACATACAATTAATATATATATATATATATATATATATATATATATATATATATATATATATATATATATTCTCAGGGGGTCCTAGAGCCTTCTGTTTAATTGTTAACAAGTTTCCTTATATTTACTTTTTGTTCAAATATAGTTTTAATTATTTATTCTGTTTACGTTTTTTTTTAACAAAAGTATTTTGTACATAAACATTTAATTTGTCTGAACTTCTTTCCAGGGAATGTTTCTTGGCTTATTTCCAACATAAATACAGTGGTGGGATTGGTAAAGCCAAAGTACTGAAACCTGGGGATAATGTACTGGTTGCTTTTTCTGGCAGCTTTTCTTCCGTTTGCCTGCTCAGTTTAATTCATTCAAGTCTTATTGAGGACAGAAAGAAGAAAACAAAATTTAATGTAACTGTAATATTCATTGATGGTAAGGTTTCAATAGTATTGTAAAATTATAAAGTAGTTAGTGTTTTATTTTAGAGAATATTTAAATGAGGGGTCAAAAACCATATTCAGCCAGGCAGTTGTGAAAACTTTGCATGAGGCAATTGGCCTATACAAATGATTTGATTCTGTATATTTTAAAATATATATTACTATAAAATTTATTAGTACACTAGCATTTAAAGACAAATAAAAAATTAGAGAAGGTACTGGATCAGCAGCTATCATTTATTTATTATTATTATTTTCATCATCATTTATTTTGACTTTAATTTAAATAATGAATCAACCATTTCTTTTTGACAGAACTACAAGGAATACTTTTGGCTATACAAAATATAACTTTAATCCTAAACAAAACTATTGTCAAATTTGCCAATTCTTTAAGCTCAACTCTCAATACTATTTACAAAACGCACACAACTATGACTGAAATATTTCAAGAAATATATGACTTACAAGATTAAAAAAAGCAAGTAATACTGATGTGGCTAAGTTAGATATATAATCTACCAATCGTTTAAGAAAAATTAATAATAATATTTTTTTGTTATTGGCAACACTGTTTGTCCTTTGTGTAGAAGCTTACTTGGCAGGCTCTGTCTATTATATTGTGTGAACTTGTCCACTCTGTGTAATAAATGTGTCTATCTAATTAATCCTGGTGCAGACATTATTACTAACAGGCTGCCTGGACACATGTAAGTCACGGGGAACACAAAAACAGACTTAAATGTCGAACAAGCTCTGACAAAATGTAAAGTAAACATTGAAGAACTGGCAGTACAGGACGTACTAACAAACATAAAATCATACCTATAAAATGAATGGCATATCAATTGGACCAACGCACAAGATAACAAATTTAGAGATATAAAATAAACTGTGTGTGGCACATTCAGTTCTTTACTATGAGTAAAGATCTAGGGGTTATCTGATTCAAAATTGGGCACTCGTTGCTGTCACACTGCCATTTAATCAAGAAACAGGACAGACCAATGTGACATCTGTGACACAGACCTCTAAATTAAACCCATATTAATGGAATGCAAAGAACTAGACTGTACAAACCTACCTCTGCTCTGTTTTCTCTCATAACAAAATTTAACTTGCAAGAACTGTGCCATCTTAGTGTGTTTCCTTATAATGCTTATCATTGGTATATTATAATAAAATACTTAGGATATAAACTCCTAATATTTTGTCTTTCAAAGGAACATATAAAACTCCCTAAACTTCTAGCACTGTTTAATGTTCCTAATGAAATGTATCCCTAAACATTTTCATATGACATTAATAAGGCACTTTAATAGTCACCTTCCACTTAAAACGATTTCTATCATTTTCAAGATATTAATCAAACTAAACAAAAGTCTTAAGCTGCTCATGTCTGTTTTTATAATCGTTTTTTGTAATTCTTCTAGCTATCCCAACAATCAAAGTGTACTTGTGTATACTTGTGTTTACATAAGTGAGGAAGATACGGACAATTGAACAAGGCCTTCCGTCATTTTTTAACAGCCAAAACAAGAATCAAGGTTTTGTTTCATATTTTTATAAAAAAACTGCAAGAAATAAGGTTTTTGTGAACATTTCTCAACATTTCTGAATTTAGTATTCTGGATGGCAAAATCTGCCGGTTAACCAACTAGAATTTTTGTTTTAGGCAAAATATTTTTATGTCAATGTTTTATCGAACAATTATTACAAACAATGTGAACACACGCTATGCACACACACAGATATAAAATTGAATGTCCGGTTTTTTCATGACGTATGAGTCAACAGCACCAAATTTAGCCACCTGATGGATGTTCTAAGCAGATTTTCCTCCTCATAGGAAAGAAGAAACACACTAAAAGGCACTTTTAAAATCAACTAAGAGTTTGTTACAAAACATTTTAATGGAGTCTTTTTATTCTCATTTTTCTAGACCGAAACAGTAGAAATAAAGAAGAGAGACATAAAACATTTAAATGTATTAAAGATCTTGTTTCTGATTATGGATATAAGCTGTTCTACACATTTCTAACTCCTTTTGGAGAGGATATTTATTTATCTGAGGACCCATATAGTATGCCTTCTTTAAATGACGACAACCTGGCTTCAATTCTATCTCAAACAACCAAAACAAGCAGAGCTGACATCACCGAAAGATTAAGGTAAAGCAGGTATTTATATACAGTGGAGTCTCAATAATAGGAATGTGAGGGGAACGGAAAATGTTTCGTATAAGTGAATATTTCATATAACTGAATGTTACTAGGTTTTGTGGCTATTTGCAAATAAAATAAATTCCTTCAAACAAAGAAGTCACAATTTTATTGTTTGTACATATTTTGTTGTCAGATAACGTTGTGCATTATTATATTTACAAGATTCATATCACAAAATTCTCCTCAATTTCTTTCCTCTTACCGATAATAGTCGCAAGGGTTGACAAAGGTAATTTTAACTGCTTTTTGTTTCGTTGAGGTTCTCATCAACTTCTTTCAGTATTTTTATTTTGTCTTCAAGCAAAAGTTTTGTTCTTGTTTTTTTACTCATTTTAAAACATGAAAGCACAAAAGAACATGGCTACTAGCACGACTACTGTATAGAGAAGTGAAAAACGAGTGAGTGGAGGGGGGGATGAATCATTGCACGTGCCGTGTTATTATTGCGGAAACGAAGGAAATCACACAAGGTAGAGTGCTTAGAACACGGCTGGGTTACTAGAATGAAAAAGAAGAACTGAGATGAAGTGAATAATTCATTACACAGGATTAAATGGAGTTGTGTCGGGAAAGAAAAAATTCCTCGTATAACTGAATGTTTTGTATAAGTGAGACTCCACTGTATGAATTTTAAAACACCTATTTGGTTTTTATTTATATGTGAGCAAGAATGCTTGTTTGAGTGTGCGTGTTTTTAAGTTTTAGTATTAGATTTTTACTAATTGTGACTTTGGTTTTAAAAAATTTTTATGAGGACTAAAATGGTTTTATTTCTTGATAAACTTTTCTCCAAGTGAAAAATTATATAATTTGTTTTTTTTTCTATGCTGTAGAGGCACTAATAATGCATCAGGCCTACTTTCTAAGAAATGGTATATACATACTCATATTTTGCACAGTTTTCCGATGCATGTTAGCAGTATTCTTCAGTATCAAGAAAAATGAGAGAATAATATGGTAGCCTGAAAGAAAGCATTTACTTGATACCTAGCTATAAAAAAATCTAGCTATGTAATGCCATTATTCATTATTTTACAGGGTACATATTTTATCTAAGGCAGCAAAACAATTGAATTGCAACAAAATATTTTCGGCAGAAACTAGTGATCACATCGCAACAAAAATAATTGGAAATATTGCAATTGGCCGAGGTGGACAATTGTCTACAGACACGGTGAGTTTAAGGGTATTCAATTTTGTTTTATAAAATATATCTACTCATCGATTAGTCTATGATAAAATAAGCTTATGTTATTAGAATTTGTATTCAACTTCAACTATTTAATGAGTTTACATACTAACCCATTAGTTGCTGCCGGGCGTGAACAGTGTTAGATCGCCTATGTATAAAGTACGTATATATTACCGTATACGTATTACGTATATAAGTAAACCTACTCGCACTCACTATGGCTGTTTCTAATGAGTTATTATTAGAAGCTAAAAACAAAAACAACGAAGAAACGAAGTCATCTCTGATTAAGATAACTAGTTTACTAGATAGTTTACTTGGGGAAGGTGCCGACCTGAAGAAAAAACAGGTGATTCAGGAAGAAAAAATTACGACATTGGAATGAGAAATAAAATTCTTCAAGAGGGTAAAAAGAAAAAATAATTTCTTAATTCATAAGTTACCAAGTTCTGAGAATGAGGAAGTAGTTACAAAGGTTGTAAACGAATGCCAGGAAGTAGGGATATCATTACCAGAATACGCTATTGACAGCTGTTTTAGGGTAGGTAAAGGTTGGGAACCGAGACCTATCTTGGTTCTCCTAAATAATTATAGAATTAAAGCAGCTATTATGAGTAAAAGAGAAATATTCTTAAGTAAAAATACTCGTATTAGCCATGACAGATCACCGGAAGATAGAGAGGAAGGAAGAAGAATCTTCGAATGCATCAACCAACTAAAATTAATTGACAAAAATTCTTCATACAGAAAAGGATATTTTAAATTTAGAGGCATTTCATACCGGCTAGACGATGGTGAAAATATAATAAAATCACTGCAAACCAGTACTTTCCAGGAGAGTGAATACATTGAACAATTGCACAAGAGGAGGAAAACTCAGGAAAAACTGAAGCAATTTAATTTCCGACTAAGATCCAACTCGCTGTTAGCCACACCCCATTCGGAATCACAGGGAACTTCATGACCCTACCATCACCCGGAATCGGATACAGCACATCGGAGCTTCACGACTCCTGCAAAACTACATACTAATGGTAAAATTGATAATTATACTAATCCACTAACCTATGAGATATTGTTTTGTAATAGTAAAGGGTGGCAAAATATATTAAATTTAAATTCAAATATTCCTACCAATAATTTAGCATTATGTTTTGCAGAAACGTGGCTTATAGGCAATAATTTTATCCTCCCAGCCATCCTGTCTAATTATATACCCTTTTCTAGTAATGCTGTCAGAACAAAGAAGAGAGGTAGAGCAAGCGGAGGGCTCATTACATTTATTAATATGTCTATAATTAATAATAGAAGATATCTCCTTGTTAGAGTCTAAGCAATATATGATTATAATATCCCTTACTAAAAATAACAAAGTAATTATATTAGGAAATATTTACTTGCCACAGGACTGTGATGCCGATGTTATTTTGCAAGATTTTTATAATTTAATACCTAACTTTTTCTGTAGCATACCCGAATGCTATCTAATCGTATGCAGTGATTTTAATGGCCTCATAGGCTGTTTGAATAGTTTAGATAATGATATATTTGAAAATTTGTGTTTATATGGTAAGATGATAGTTAACCACAATAATATTAGTAGACGGGGGGAAACTAGTAGTTGAGACAATGGAGTCACTTGGCCTTATTGTATGCAACGGGCGATGTCCTTCTGATAGGCCAGGAAAATATACCTATATTTCGAAGCAAGGTAAAAGTACAATCGATTTAATGTGGATTAATGAAAACAGTCTCCCAGCGATACGGGACATGAAGGTTTCAAATTTTCTAGATTTATCCGACAATCTTGCTTGCACGGTTTTAATTAACTTTCCTTCCTTCAATTATGAACGCCCACCAAAACAAATACCAGAAACTCTTGAATATGTGAATTGGAATCCAGAAAAACTTAATGATTTTCAGAACAATTTGGAGAATTCAAGCGCAATTTATTTCCACTCGGCCAATAGTGATGAATTATAGCGTTGGCCTAATGTTACAAAGAAATAACTCTAAAATAAAGTCCCATGGCATGAAATATAAATGGTACGACCTGGAATGTCAGAAAATGAAACAAAAGTTAAGACAAAAGTACAGACTAATGCTCTGGAATAACTACGCTAAAAATGCATTAGATGATTACCTTTCTACTAAATCCAGCTACAAAAAAAACGATACAGGATAAAAAGCCCGAATATCGAATCAATATAATAAATAAATTGCAAGATGTAAAAAATAGTAGTCAATTTTGGAGGGTAGTAAAATGCCTTAAGCCTGTGATCGCGGAACAAAATGAAATAGATATTAATATGTGGGCAGAATACTACAAAACTCTTTATGGACAAAAAGTAATTCTAAATACACAATTCTTTTCTGTGGCCCATCCATTTTTAGATTCACCTTTTTCTTTAGAGGAGCTCCAATTTTTTATAAAGAAAACAAAAAACAACAAAGCCCCAGGCCATGACAAAATAATATATGAAGTTTTTAAGAATTTAACCCCAGAATGGGAACAATATTTACTGAACCTCTTCAATAACATATTGTAAACAGAGAAACCTCCTCGATATTGGTCTAAATCAAAATTAATATTGTTACATAAGAAAGGAAACAAAAAAGATTTTGGCAACTTTCGTGGAATTTCCTTGTTAAACAATATCACAAAATTATTTACCAGCATCTGGGTCCATAGAAAACAAATATGGATGGAGGGTGAAAATATGATTCCAGAAGAGCAGGCAGGATTTCGTGCAGGACGAGGTTGTATTGAACAAATCTTTACACTCATGTCACTTATAAGTATAAAACTTAAGACAAAGAGCAGCTATGTATATGCTACCTTTCTAGACTTCAAAAAAGCCTTTGACTCAATAAACCATGAGCTTCTGTGGCAAAAGCTATATAAATTTGGCATCAGTAGAAAGATAATTAGATTAATAAAAGCCCTGTATGATGCAGCAACTGTTCAAATCAAAGTCTGCAATGAATTGTCGGAAGAAATAAATGTAAGCTCTGGTCTTTTGCAGGGGGAAAGTTTTAAGTCCATCCCTCTTTACTATATTCATAGCAGATATAATTGATTTTTTCACTTCCAATGGTGCAACTTGCATGATGCTTGACAGCATTACTGAAGTAACAATGCTACTTCTGGCAGATGTCGTTGTATGTTTAAGTGATTCATGCCGTAGTACACAAAAGCAACTAAAATTATTAGAAACATATTGCTCCCAAAATTCATTAATTTTAAATCCTGAGGAATCAAAAGTTCTTGTTTTTCATAAATCACCAAAAACAAAACAACTGAAACCATTATAATACAATAAAAAACAGCTTGAATACACAAAGACATATATATCTACTTGGGAGTGCCATTCTTGTCTTCTGGAAAATTCACTAAGGCTGTGGAACACTTTGTTCAGAGATCTAATGTTGCAGGTGCAAAGGTTAGAGAGATCCTTGGAAGAGGAAGGAGTGATGCGCGGCAAACAAAAATATCACTATATCAATCAATGGTCTCTTCAACACTACTGTATGCCGCAGAAATCTGGAGTCCAAAATACTTCGAAGCTATTGAGTTTGCACAATCCACATTCTTTAAATATCTCTATTTCTGGCCAAGATGTACACCTAATTACATAGTCAGGCTGGAAACAGGCCGTTACCCTATGGCTATTTTCGTCCTGAAGAAGATAATTAATTTCTGTATAAAAATATTATCTCTTCCTGAACAACGGTTAGCGCGCAGGTGCTTTAATAAATTAGTTATTTTAGATAATAGAGAGCCAAATGAATTAAATTGGATCACTCAAATAAATCTTTTTACAGCTTCAAATTTTGTGGAAGAGTATTTTACCGATCTAAATAATCCTCAAAGGTTGCTTGCCAACAGAAATAATATAATAGTAAAAGCCAGAAATAATTTATTACCTAGAGATATTGGCCGGGCGCTTAACTTAAAATACAATCCAGTTTATAGATTAATTTGTAATTTCTCACATCCTGAACCAGCCAACCATCTTCAATTTAATGTCAGTATTGAAAAGTTAAGGGCCATAAGCCAATTAAGAGTCTGCAATAGTGAATATACGAGAATATCCCTTAAAAATAAAACCATTATCATATAATCTGACAAAATATGTCAGTTGCGCAATAGATACATTTACAATAGTTTGAAGCACCTAATGCTGTACTGCCAAACGCATAAAATTCAAAGGCAACAATATGTACATTCATACATATTGGAAAACAGAGACGAAATATCGTTAGAAAATGTGCTAAATATTGACAGTACTGTAAAGAAAAATAATATATTTTTATTCTTAAAGATTGTTCTATAATTATTTTATTTACTTTAACATTTATTGTACATAGGTATATTCATATTTTTTAGATTATATAATTCAAGCTTTATTTTTATTTCTAATTTGGTAGTATTGTTCTTTATTTTAGACATTGTATTACTATTAGCATTATTATGATTACTTAAATATTAAAACCATTAACACAAAATGGCCAGATCCTTGGCAATGTCAATGTACTTGTGCCAAATAAATTCTATTCTACTAACCCATTAGTGCCGGAGTTTCTTTTTTTTTTTTTTTCAAAATACACTTAATCAATTTTAGAAACATAGTATATTGTAATGATATATTACATTCACGAAAATATTTTTAAATTCAAATAACCATCGATATTTTGAAAAGTCCGCGCAAATCACAAACCATATATACAAATAACATCGTATTATATACGATCAAAATTAATAATATTTTTGGACAATACTGGTATACAATATATCCATATTAAATGTACATCCAGATAACAATAAATTAATTATTTAGTACTGCAAAAAATAATTGTTATCTGTATATATAATCCGGCAAACTGCGGAAGTTGAGAAGCAGGGACGCTAAACTTTCCCGCTTGCTCGAATGGCGTTATTCTAGTCCCAGCAGCGATAGAGAGAAGGCGTCCGTCGATTCCCTGCATTCATGGAAGGAGGAGTTGGGGTCTGTCCTCATTTAATTACAGCACCCTTGTAAAGAAGAAGAAGTCTGTTGCTTCTAAGCGTTGGTGGAAGGCAGAGCTCTCCTCCAAGGAATACCAAGTATATTGAGGCTTTGTTGGAAGCAGATTGAGTTAGAGGTAAGAATTGTTTTTTTTGTAGTTGACGGTTATTTTATTATTGTTTGTGTGTGGTTTAATATTGTTTGTATCTCAGAATTGTCTGGAGATAAATGTTATATCGTTCATTCACTCGGAACTTTAATACCTGAGGTTAAGTCAAACTCATATAATAAATCTTATTAAAATAATTAAAGTATTTTTATTTCATTTTTAAAAAAAATTAATCATTACATTTAATGGCGCCCAACGTAGACGGCCGAGTGAATTGAAATTAAAAACAGTAAATAAATATTAAAAATAAAACTTAAAAATAATTTTTTTGTAATAAAAATGTCTGACGTAAATATTGAACAAATTCAAAATAACGGTGAGGAAAATAGTATAGAATCACCGGAATACGTATTTTTTACAACACCGGGAGAAATAAATATTATAGTCGAGACACGTGAGAGCGAATTGCAGGAGGATGATGCAATAGCATTCAGAGAATCGGCGGGTTCATTAGGAATGGAAATTCTATCAAATGGCGGGTACCGTACTTCCGAGAGGGATAATGAGATGCATCCTCAAAGCCTAGAACATTTGATGAGGCTATTATTGGAACAAAGTAAAAAATTAGAAAGTAAAATTGACGCAAATAGGAAAGAACTAATATTCGAATTAAGAAAAAATAATAAAATATTGGAAAATAAAATAGACGCGAATAGAATGGAACAAAATAAAAAATCGGACGATTTATGTGCGTATTTAAATAATATGGGTGAAAGTCAAAATAAAGAGACGATAGAATTGGAAAAATCGAATAATAACCTTTTTAATAAAAATAATAGAAGTTGTAAAGAAATTATTGAGATTAATGAAAATAATAATGAAAATTTAATTAAAAATACCGGAAATGACGATACATTAATAAATAATGACAATTTAAATGAAACTATAAAATACAGTTTAAATATTAATGATAGTAGTAATGACCAAATATTGGAAGATAAAATATTGATTGAAGATAAAAATGACTATAATTGTTTAATAAATGAAGATAATACAATTCAAGAAAAAATATTAACTGAATTAAACAATGATAATGAGGGTACAAATGAAATAATGAATAATAAGCTAATAAATGATAATTTCAAAAATAAAATAAGTACAAAATTTATAAACAAAATGATGAAACAAAATAAAATTGAAAAATTATCTGATAATTATAAATTCAAAATAAATGAAAAGAGTTGTAATAAAAGAAGTGGAAATATACCAATGAAGAAACTGAATAGAACTATTAATCATAATAATAATTTAAAGATTTTGAATGTCAAATTTGGAAATAAAATAAAAATTCTTTATAAATATAAAAGACAACTTGGAATAGAAAAAAATTCAAAGCTAAATCGGCCTCCAAGGAAAAGAATAAAACACTTTTATAGAAAGAAATTGGACTGCTGCAAAGAAAATATTAACGACCAGGAATAAATTCATGAAAAAATTTAAAATTAATATCTATTAGTTAAGTGTGTTTTTATAAAATTTATTAGTTTAGCATTTTTTTTTTTAAGAAAATAAGATTTATATTAATATAAGATTTAATTGATAATAATAATATATTTAAAAATTTATCATAAATTTAATAATCAGATTAGTTTAGGATAAGATAGTTTTGATAATGATAATGTTTAAAAATGAACAATGAAAAATGATAATTTAAATTGAGAAATGATAATGAATAAAAAATTTTATAACGAAATAAGTTTTTGAAAATTTGAATAAATAATAACAGGCTGACCAATAGATCTAATCTCGATAACCAAATTTAAATTTTGAATTCTATTTTTTATTTTGAAACCGAGCATAAATCATTTTTTTTTAAATTTTTTTTTTTAGACAGGAGTGCAAATGTAATGATATATTACATTCACGAAAATATTTTTAAATTCAAATAACCATCGATATTTTGAAAAGCCCGCGCAAATCACAAACCATATATACAAATAACATCGTATTATATACGATCAAAATTAATAATATTTTTGGACAATACTGGTATACAATATATCCATATTAAATGTACATCCAGATAACAATAAATTAATTATTTAGTACTGCAAAAAATAATTGTTATCTGTATATATAATCCGGCAAACTGCGGAAGTTGAGAAGCAGGGACGCTAAACTTTCCCGCTTGCTCGAATGGCGTTATTCTAGTCCCAGCAGCGATAGAGAGAAGGCGTCCGTCGATTCCCTGCATTCATGGAAGGAGGAGTTGGGGTCTGTCCTCATTTAATTACAGCACCCTTGTAAAGAAGAAGAAGTCTGTTGCTTCTAAGCGTTGGTGGAAGGCAGAGCTCTCCTCCAAGGAATACCAAGTATATTGAGGCTTTGTTGGAAGCAGATTGAGTTAGAGGTAAGAATTGTTTTTTTTGTAGTTGACGGTTATTTTATTATTGTTTGTGTGTGGTTTAATATTGTTTGTATCTCAGAATTGTCTGGAGATAAATGTTATATCGTTCATTCACTCGGAACTTTAATACCTGAGGTTAAGTCAAACTCATATAATAAATCTTATTAAAATAATTAAAGTATTTTTATTTCATTTTTTAAAAAAATTAATCATTACAATATAATATAATTTTTCTTTTATCGCTTAGATATTAGCGTTACCATATGGTAATGCATAGCGCTAATGGGTTAATGATCATTTTGCTTTTCCTTGAGTAGGGATTGTTGACCGTTGAGATTGCAAAATTTGAGATTTTTGGGGTGCTGTCATGAGAGTAACAGCTACATTTGTTAGTCATAAAAAGTTCAACTCACAGGAACTGCGTCATCTTAGCACAGCTCAGTTCATGTCCCTAGTGCCTTTAGTAAATTAATAGAAGCAGTTACTACTAGGCTTTGATCATTCGTTAAAAATATAAAATAAAATCTCTATAAATAAAATAAAATAAGCCACTCTATGATTATTACTTAGAAAGAAAAACTATAAAAAGTAAAAAATGTCCGACTCAAAGGAACTGAGCCATCTTAGCACGTTTCCATTCTTATCCCTAGTGTCATTTGGAAAATTTGAAATAAAAACAGTTAACACTTTGTTTTGACATTTCCTGAAAAAATTCAGGAAACACACCTGAAGCATACCATAAGTTACAGGAAACTGGCAGTAGCCAAGCGGAAATAACTCGCTCTCACTATTAAGAATAACAAGTAATGCAAATGTGCTTCTCATTTATTTATCTTGTTTTCATGAAAAAATTACAAATACAGAAAAGAATAAACAATTGCCAAAAAACTGTGGGAAGCAGTGGCAAAAATCTGTTCAAAAAAACAAAACCAACCTAAAAATTGCATAAGAACTGTTTTTGTAGGAAATTTATAAAGCTTTCGAAAGATCCCTTACATTTACCACAATTTTATCAACTGGTTTTGAGATATTTAAGAAAATCTCAGGAAAAGTTGAGTACTTTCCTGTAAAAGACAAATATATATCCATTTGACAGAAAAACTTAAAAAAATAAATCCTGTTATTTTGCGTGATCTATGAGCTCTGAAACATGACGTTTTCTAGTCTGCACTACCCGATTTCATCATATGTGGGTTTCCTCCCTACGGAGGAGGGTGGAAAGCGCTAAAAAGTAATTTTCATTTTTTGGGATATGCCTTTTTTCCAAACTGTTCAAGAACAAGCCCTTGATAACATTCTTATATAACTTATGAATCAAATTTCATTAGAAAAAAAATAGAAGACTGACCTAAAATGCACTGCCTTATTTCAACTAAATTCTTCCCTAATAACTCTTTTTATAAAATATGCATATTTAACATCAAATTAATTATTAGAGTTTCGTGTATACATTATTCCATATTTCAGGGTTTTATAAGTGGTTCTAAAGAAGAAATTCTCTGGATTCGACCCTTGAGAGAGTGTTCCAAGAAGGAGATTGTTTTTTACAACATATTCCACAAGTTACATTTACACGATTACCCTTCAAGTTTAGAGGTATTGAGACCTATTTTATATATTTTTTTTTTTTTTACTTTTTTTTTTAAATTTTACTTATTTACTCTACCTAAAAAAAAAAAAAAAAAATAGAAATATATACCGAGTATTTTTTAAAGAAAATTAGGTGCAGTCCAGGCAAATTAAGAACATTGAGTGTAGTTTCTATTATTTGTTTCTAATGTAGATTATTCTAGAAAACACTATCATTATATTATAGTTTGACGGACACAGCCGTCTATGTTACTTTCAAGCAAAAAATGTTACCCCTAATAAGGAGCTGCCTTTGATTGATTTCCTGTACAGTGAAACAAATATAAATAGACCATCCATCATTCAATTTTTTATCTCTATTTACACATCAACTACTAAAACACAAATAAGGCCCTTCTCAGGGGCCCGAACTACGAAAAGGGACTGGGTAGCTTTGGGAAACCCCCATTAATAGGCTCAAACTGCATTTGTCACAAAAGTGTCTTTTAGGCTACGGGGCATGAAAACCTTTTGTCACAAAAGTGGCTATTAGTCTCGAATGGGTTAAAGTTATCTTACAAAAATTCCACAATTATTCAGTCAACAGATTTTTTTAATGCATACTACTCTAAAACGTGTTAATGTGCTGTATTTTTTCAGGAGAATAAATTCTCAAGTATTCAGAAATTGACAGAATTGTTTATCACAGAGCTGCAGCAGTCTTTCCCATCAACTGTTGCCACAGTTGCATCAACTGGAAGTAAACTTGCTACTGGCGGAGAAAATGGGAAGAAATGTTTGATTTGCCAGGTTTGCTGAATTTTTTATTTCATGGAACATTAGGTTTCCTAATCTTCAAACAGTTTGTTTTCTCACTATTATGAATTCCCTATGGTTCCAGCACAGTTTTGATGCTGGCAATAAAGAACTTACTGCTGAAGAAGCCATGAGAATTTCTTTAGCTGTTTCAAATTATGGGCCAGACGGTTTCAGTTGTCATGATTTTGTGTCTTTAAATAACTCTGGTAAGATTTTTTTTTTATAATTTCAAAGTTTGATATATTTTTATTAAGCTTTTGTTTTTAATAATATATATTTTTTAATTTCATATTTTTTGCGACAAAAAGGAATGTCTAATGGTTATGCTGAAGAGTTGCCTGTGTGCTATTCATGCCACATTATCATCAATGAATCTGTAAGTTTCATCTTCAAATTTATTATATATATATATATATATATATATATATATATATATATATATATATATATATATATATATATATATCAGTGCCCTCTGGTGTTCAAGCTCATGAAGAGATATTTATCTATGTCTTTCATATTCATAACTGAAAAACACAGATTTTTGAGTTGTGTCACTTTAGAAATATATATATATATATATATATATATATATATATATATATATATATATATATACAGGGCGTAACATAAGTGGCAACAAATATTTGTGGAGGTGATAGTAGACATGAAATAGAACACAAATGGTCGTTTTGGGCTGAGGGTCAATTCCCAACAGGGAAGGAGGAAATTTAAATATTTTCTTTTTCTAGGTTAACCAGGTTAAATAGAAATCAATAACTAAATAACTGTTTAAGATATGTAATTCCAAATATCAGGGTCATAAACTAGACAAACTTTACTTGAAGACTTCGTTAATTTTAATACCAGTGAAAGGGGGATAAAACACTGTTTAAATTTACAAACTTCTTTTTAGGGGGTAAATTATGGGTTACTTCCATTTATTTTTGCCAATTTCTATTAAACTACAGATTCCCCACTTTTAGGAAAATTTTCTTATTTCATAAGCTTTAAAAATACAATAATTAAGAGGGCTCTTATTATTGGTATAGGTATACCGAAATGAACTATTTCTTAATAAAATACACTTTTTATTAACACAAAATTGAAAATAAATTAAAATATATATATATATATATATATATATATATATATATATATATTCTTTTATTCAATAATAATAAAATTAATTGTTTTATACAATAATAATGATAAAATAAATTGTTTGTTATCGATAATTTCCAATATGCCCTCCACCATGGGAACCCTACCACCACCATATTCTCTCGCCCCTACAACCATAGAATCGGCTGCTTTCAGCACCTGTGCCTCATGAATGTTCATTTCATTAATGAAATGAACATTAATCATTTCATTACATTTTAATGAAACTATTTAACTATTCTCTGAAGCAGCTGGTCCCTAGTGTCAATGGTTTCAGAATAAACCATTGTCTTCAATTTCCCTCAGACATCAAAATCAAGAGATGTGATGTCCGGACTTCTGCCCGGCCACTTCACTAGCTCATTCCGTCCTATGCACATTTCCCCCCAAAAAAACCTGTTCAGAAATGTGGCTACTCCTTGGCCACTGTAGACAGGTCAGCTGTCCATCTGGAACCTACTATCTTTCCGTTCACTTAAGGGAATGTCTTTGAGTAGTTCATGAAGGTCATTTTGCAAAAGCTGTAAAAACTTAGCTGAATTTAAACTGTGTTTTAGCCCCCTTTCACTGGTTTTATATTTGACAAAGTCTACTTCTTCTTCAAGTAAAGTTTTTCTAATTTACGAAGCTGCCATTGGGAATTAGATATCTTAAACAGTTATTTAGTTATTGCTTTCTATTCAATGAAAAACGTTGTTAACCTAAAAAAACACAAAATTTAAATTTCCTCCGCCCCTGTTAAGAATTGACCCTCAGCCAAAGACCCTTTAGTGTCTACGATCTCCTCCTTAAGTATTCGCCACTACTTACGTTACACCCTGTATAAAACTTAGTTGCCTTCTTATGCCTAACGGATCTGTTATTTTTTCACAGAAACTGACTGATGATGACGTCAAAATCTTGGTGTCTAATGGACATAAAACCATTGGGCAAGAGGAAATGCATAATGAAATAAAAGATTTTCTTTTATAAATGGAGTTCTTTTCTTTTTATGAATATGCCAATTAAATTGCCTTACTTTTACGTGATCTACAATGTATGGGATAACAAATTCATATCTGCCTTGGTCCTGACTCTTCATTGTTTTAATAAAATCTTTTTACTTGTTCCTCAACGTTGAAAAAGTTTTTGCAACATTCTTAACCAACAAAAACTCACTATGTAAATTAATCTTCATGAAGATTTAATGGATCAATCATGTTTTAATGTTTTATTACTGGTCAGTACTGTACATTTGACTTTGAACTTACCTTGACCTGGACTTGTTTACTGTTCTTTATTTCTTCCAACCTACATGTTTCATTCTTCTAATGCAGTCCAGGCATAGTCATATCTCTCTGAAGTTAAGATTCTAAAAAAAATCTATTTAGCGGTTCATATATTTTAACCCTCTTCCATGAACCAGTATAAATTTCTAATGATTCCCCAATTACATTAAAAAAAAAAAATAAAAAAATAAGAACTATTGGACCATAGCTACTTTATATTTGTCAAATACCACTCACTGACCTATCATTGCCCAGGCCAAACCACTTGACAGAAAAAATTGACGTATTGCATGGACACTCCCTTTATAATGTAAACACTCGCTAAGAAAGGTTTTTTTGATATTAAAATTTTTAAGTATTTTTAGAGGGGTTTGAATTTTTAGTTGGTTTTAAAGAGAATGCCTAGGCAACATGCGTTGCTAGGACGATAACTGGTCAACTGTTACTGTACTGTATCTATTTTTTCTTTTTTTTTTAACGTCCATTATTATTAACTAAGAATTCTAGGACGGGTTATCTATAGGTTACCATCTTTTTCTAGCCAGGATAGGGCTGATGCCTTTTCTTTTTTCTAAAGAGAAGCCACCACCCCATAGTGGGAATTTAACCCACGACCTTTGGCATGGAGTTTTAAGTGCTCACGCCTTAACACTCATGGCCGGGCCTCCAGTATCTATTTCATAATATTATTTTTATTTGCGGTTTATTTCAACAATGATGGCAGACCTTGAATTACTAGAAATAATTAGTGATTTTGTCCCTCATAGTGTTTACACTATACCTACCTGGTGATGGTAGGTAATCCGAGATAATAATATCCCCAGTCAGAACACACTTCTTGGTAATGCTCGCAAATATAATGGGTGTTTCCAAATGACATCTTGGAAACATAAATTTTTAAATTCTAACACCCATTTATTGTTTGCAACGAATTTTAACCTGTACTGGTTAAACTCCTGTTACTGGTAACCTATAGATAAAGGGTTATCTGTTTGTTGACATTGGACCGGGAGCACCCTATAGTCAAGAAACATTATACTTTGATTACTTATCAATTAATGAATAGCTGATAGTACAATAAACTGCACAGAATTAAGTAGTAGCGTTAATTTTGATGATACATTATTTAACACAATAAAATAACTACTTATTTGCCGTGACGAAGAACTGTTTGTCAGCTAATTATTTTATATTTGGATAGTTTGTTACTACTACGTTAACATTTGAGCCATCCTTTTAGTGTGTTTCCTCCCTCCCTCCATACGGAGGTAGAACTCATGACGCGATCTGGAAATGCAAACTAAAAAAAAAAATCATGTTTTAGAACCCATAGATCACAAAAATAACGGTCGTTCAAATTTGTGTGTATATATTGTTGTGATAACTCCAACATATATAAATTCAATCTAAATAAAGTAGGTGTTGAAAATTAAAAATAATGGGGGGAAACATAAAGATTAAAAGAATATTTTTGTTAAACACATATACTTTGATTAGATAATATTACATATATCACAATACAGCTTACTGCTTCATAGTAATATAAAATGTTGATATAACAAATTTTCCTTCATTTAAATCAAGAAGGCTTCTCCACTCGGTCTCTTGCTATGTCTCTACAGTTCCTCAAACTTGCTGTCCCAGTAGATTATCAGTCGGTGAACCAGTCTCTCCCTCTTGAGGAAGTTTGATGAGGATAGTGCATGTTAAAACAGTGACGTTGAGTCTTAAATGCATGAATGGTGGAAGTTGAGAGAGATTGAACTCAGGATCAAGTCTATTATTGAAATCTCTATTATGGCTGAAAGCTGTGCCTACAGATACAAGGTAATTTTTGTTGTATAATGTACATTTACATTGTTCTGTAATAGTAAGATTTTTATAGTTAATCATGTTTTGTATGCTTTTGAAATTCATAACTAATGTCTCAATTTGCTGGAACCTATTATGATCCGAGATTTTATATTACATTAATATTCAATTTAATTAAATTATCAATAATAAATAATCACTACAATGTATATATACATTTTAGTATTTTCTGATGGCCTCATGAGTTCAACCTCATTAGAGGGTTTCCGTACAAATATAAAAATTTGAAAGCATTTATTTGTAAGCATATTAAATTCCTAAACGATTCCTTTGCAATTTTTGACAGAGCAATAACATTCGGAGAAATCGGTGCTTAACCCTTTCCTTATTGTAGATGTCTGTAGGAGTCTTGACACGCCGTGCCCCTGGAACAAAGGACTTGACTAGCAGTCGTGAGCCACGACCAGTTAGAGAGACCGCTGTACTGCAGGGCTGACCTGCCATAAGCTAAGGGTTAAATGGGGTAATTTTCGTTTAGGATACTGTCAGCTTCCTATTGTGGCGCCTAAGATCTTGCTCTGCTTTAAGATCTTATTTTATCTTCAACGTGTGTTTACATTTCTCATGAAATATTAAAAGAAAATATTAACTTTTTCTATTCTAAGCATTCCAAATGACAGTAGGGATAAGAATGGAAGCGCGATAAGATGACACAGTTTTGACAAGGTGGACCTTTTTTAAATGTATTCCAACAGAACACAATTTTTCTGAAATTATGCAATATTGATAATATAATATTGGTTAGGGAGCTGGATTATTTGGAAAATAAAATAGAATACATGTCAAATAAAATGTATATTAATGAAATATAAAATAAAACAATGACACATTAACACTGAGATTACTGTATGTGTACATATTTATAAAATTTGACACTTTCCTCAAATCTTTAAGGTACTACTTAACAAGATATAAATATATCTAATTAAAACCACATATATTTTCATAACACCAGTTTTCTCTGAAGGTTTATTCAAAGGAAGTATTTGAGAACAATATACATATGTAATGACCTATGACATAATAAAAGATAGAAAATCAAAAGGAGAGTATTGCAATAATATCACATGAAGGATTAAAATATGTAATTTTAGTGAAAGTAAATTTCTAGTAAATTCTAGAAACTATATTAACAGGAACACAAAATGGAAGTGCTTAAACACTTTTACATTTAAATATTTAAATACTCAACAAATCTAGGAATCTTAATTATTAAAAAAATTTAAACTATGTATGATGAAAAACCTAATGTTGAAAATATTTATTGAGCATCTGAACACAATATTAATCGTTACTGGAAGCTAGGATTCGAGAAGTAACATAAACGCTAAAGAAATATACTGGAAGTAGATTTTGGATCGATAGAACTAAGATCTATGTAATTACCAATAAATCTTAACTTCTGGTATTATTCATATATTTACATAGACAATCATCTGTTCAAAATGGAACATTACGACTAATTACACAGACTTTTATTTTTTGTTCGAATAACAACAATTTTACACTTAAGTTCACATTAATTAATTAAATTTAACATTTAATACAATCTGTTACTATTTCTACTTATGGACCATTTAAGGATTGCTCCTAAATAAGATAACTCAGCTATATGAGCATTCCTATTACTGAATTGTAAGGGGTAGTCTAGTTGAATTATTTAAAGATGTTCGTAGCTATTTTCCCATTACTTTCACTCAAAGAAAATGAAGTTATTATATTGAATAGCAAGTAAAAAATGATAATGCATGTCCAAATGGTTGGCTTCCCAGGGATTTACTGGAAGAAGCATGGATAGTTTGGTATTATTGACTGATTAAGAAGAAAAACACAATTGGATATGTAGTTAGGAAATAAAATATTTTGAATTTGATTAATTCTTGATTTGTTTAAACAATAAAGCTTCAAGATACAATTTGTTATTCATGCAGTGTGATTTATTTAACAAAACAATTAAAAGTGAGAAAACAGAGTTAACTGACATTCTGCTATTTTAAAATGAAATGCATAATATTTTTTTTAAGACAATATAGTTTCGGGTCCTTTGAGATTGGAGAGTAATAGGTACTCTATAATTAATAATGGAATATATCAATGCCATGCTTTTAAATTTCATTTCTTTGCTCATATTTATATCCATGATAGGGAAGCAAGTTGGACACACCTATTATAATGTGAACTTAAACCAGAAAGATAATTTTTGTCACAAAAAGTTTAATGCAGCAGGGGCTGTTCTTTACCTAGGAATTAATAATTTCAAAAATGAGATAATTATAAATATGCTTATTATATATATTCATATATTAAAAAAAAGAAAGGTAAGAACTTCTAAAACAAATATAAAATGACTTTTCAAAACTTATACATACAAATATTCTGTGTTTAATAATCATAAAATGGATCATCACTAGAAATAATTACTAGCTTATTCAATCATCTTAAAATCTATAAAACTTCATAACCTCTTATGAAAACATAAAATAAAAATGATCGAGGTTCAATTTTTACATAAATAATCCCCTATTTATTTCTATTGCTGGGCCTTTTCTGTTATGTTTTTTTTTTTTTTTTTTACAATTAAATGCAATATAAGGGGAAAAAAATTACAACATGGCATTTCCTTTTGGTCGACAATTTTTTTTATTAATTAATGCATCAAGTTAATCATTGTGTACATGGTAATTCAAACTAAAAAATAACAGTAGAAATAAAATAAACTTATAAAAAATAATTCATAAACAAAATTTAAGACTAAACAAATTTCCCCTCAGCAAACAAAGCTAAGGATAGAATTCATTGATATTGCAAAAAGAAATTACATGCACTTTCAAGTATTGCACTTAAAGGATATTAAATAAATAATTATTAAATGAGCTATCAAAATTTTTTTCCATGATACAATAAATTTAACCAATAAAAATATCTTCTTAAAAATATCCATCTGGCTTTCTCTATACATACTGGAATTATACATATAACTTCTGGGATTGATAGGGTTCTGTTACATTAAGGTAGTGTTTAAAACTACTTTTATTTCTAATGGCTATTTAAAAATGTTAGATCTCTAAAATGAGACAGAGAAGGCCGTAAATATCACATCTAGATAGATAGATGCTGAACGGAAGAAAATATGTATGTTAAGTTGGGACTTATGGCTAATTTTCCGTTCGTCACGGTAAAAAAAAAAAAAAAAAAATAGAAATATATACCGAGTATTTTTTAAAGAAAATTAGGTGCAGTCCAGGCAAATTAAGAACATTGAGTGTAGTTTCTATTATTTGTTTCTAATGTAGATTATTCTAGAAAACACTATCATTATATTATAGTTTGACGGACACAGCCGTCTATGTTACTTTCAAGCAAAAAATGTTACCCCTAATAAGGAGCTGCCTTTGATTGATTTCCTGTACAGTGAAACAAATATAAATAGACCATCCATCATTCAATTTTTTATCTCTATTTACACATCAACTACTAAAACACAAATAAGGCCCTTCTCAGGGGCCCGAACTACGAAAAGGGACTGGGTAGCTTTGGGAAACCCCCATTAATAGGCTCAAACTGCATTTGTCACAAAAGTGTCTTTTAGGCTACGGGGCATGAAAACCTTTTGTCACAAAAGTGGCTATTAGTCTCGAATGGGTTAAAGTTATCTTACAAAAATTCCACAATTATTCAGTCAACAGATTTTTTTAATGCATACTACTCTAAAACGTGTTAATGTGCTGTATTTTTTCAGGAGAATAAATTCTCAAGTATTCAGAAATTGACAGAATTGTTTATCACAGAGCTGCAGCAGTCTTTCCCATCAACTGTTGCCACAGTTGCATCAACTGGAAGTAAACTTGCTACTGGCGGAGAAAATGGGAAGAAATGTTTGATTTGCCAGGTTTGCTGAATTTTTTATTTCATGGAACATTAGGTTTCCTAATCTTCAAACAGTTTGTTTTCTCACTATTATGAATTCCCTATGGTTCCAGCACAGTTTTGATGCTGGCAATAAAGAACTTACTGCTGAAGAAGCCATGAGAATTTCTTTAGCTGTTTCAAATTATGGGCCAGACGGTTTCAGTTGTCATGATTTTGTGTCTTTAAATAACTCTGGTAAGATTTTTTTTTTATAATTTCAAAGTTTGATATATTTTTATTAAGCTTTTGTTTTTAATAATATATATTTTTTAATTTCATATTTTTTGCGACAAAAAGGAATGTCTAATGGTTATGCTGAAGAGTTGCCTGTGTGCTATTCATGCCACATTATCATCAATGAATCTGTAAGTTTCATCTTCAAATTTATTATATATATATATATATATATATATATATATATATATATATATATATATATATATATATATATATATATCAGTGCCCTCTGGTGTTCAAGCTCATGAAGAGATATTTATCTATGTCTTTCATATTCATAACTGAAAAACACAGATTTTTGAGTTGTGTCACTTTAGAAATATATATATATATATATATATATATATATATATATATATATATATATATATATATATATATATACAGGGCGTAACATAAGTGGCAACAAATATTTGTGGAGGTGATAGTAGACATGAAATAGAACACAAATGGTCGTTTTGGGCTGAGGGTCAATTCCCAACAGGGAAGGAGGAAATTTAAATATTTTCTTTTTCTAGGTTAACCAGGTTAAATAGAAATCAATAACTAAATAACTGTTTAAGATATGTAATTCCAAATATCAGGGTCATAAACTAGACAAACTTTACTTGAAGACTTCGTTAATTTTAATACCAGTGAAAGGGGGATAAAACACTGTTTAAATTTACAAACTTCTTTTTAGGGGGTAAATTATGGGTTACTTCCATTTATTTTTGCCAATTTCTATTAAACTACAGATTCCCCACTTTTAGGAAAATTTTCTTATTTCATAAGCTTTAAAAATACAATAATTAAGAGGGCTCTTATTATTGGTATAGGTATACCGAAATGAACTATTTCTTAATAAAATACACTTTTTATTAACACAAAATTGAAAATAAATTAAAATATATATATATATATATATATATATATATATATATATATATATATATATATATATATATATATTCTTTTATTCAATAATAATAAAATTAATTGTTTTATACAATAATAATGATAAAATAAATTGTTTGTTATCGATAATTTCCAATATGCCCTCCACCATGGGAACCCTACCACCACCATATTCTCTCGCCCCTACAACCATAGAATCGGCTGCTTTCAGCACCTGTGCCTCATGAATGTTCATTTCATTAATGAAATGAACATTAATCATTTCATTACATTTTAATGAAACTATTTAACTATTCTCTGAAGCAGCTGGTCCCTAGTGTCAATGGTTTCAGAATAAACCATTGTCTTCAATTTCCCTCAGACATCAAAATCAAGAGATGTGATGTCCGGACTTCTGCCCGGCCACTTCACTAGCTCATTCCGTCCTATGCACATTTCCCCCCAAAAAAACCTGTTCAGAAATGTGGCTACTCCTTGGCCACTGTAGACAGGTCAGCTGTCCATCTGGAACCTACTATCTTTCCGTTCACTTAAGGGAATGTCTTTGAGTAGTTCATGAAGGTCATTTTGCAAAAGCTGTAAAAACTTAGCTGAATTTAAACTGTGTTTTAGCCCCCTTTCACTGGTTTTATATTTGACAAAGTCTACTTCTTCTTCAAGTAAAGTTTTTCTAATTTACGAAGCTGCCATTGGGAATTAGATATCTTAAACAGTTATTTAGTTATTGCTTTCTATTCAATGAAAAACGTTGTTAACCTAAAAAAACACAAAATTTAAATTTCCTCCGCCCCTGTTAAGAATTGACCCTCAGCCAAAGACCCTTTAGTGTCTACGATCTCCTCCTTAAGTATTCGCCACTACTTACGTTACACCCTGTATAAAACTTAGTTGCCTTCTTATGCCTAACGGATCTGTTATTTTTTCACAGAAACTGACTGATGATGACGTCAAAATCTTGGTGTCTAATGGACATAAAACCATTGGGCAAGAGGAAATGCATAATGAAATAAAAGATTTTCTTTTATAAATGGAGTTCTTTTCTTTTTATGAATATGCCAATTAAATTGCCTTACTTTTACGTGATCTACAATGTATGGGATAACAAATTCATATCTGCCTTGGTCCTGACTCTTCATTGTTTTAATAAAATCTTTTTACTTGTTCCTCAACGTTGAAAAAGTTTTTGCAACATTCTTAACCAACAAAAACTCACTATGTAAATTAATCTTCATGAAGATTTAATGGATCAATCATGTTTTAATGTTTTATTACTGGTCAGTACTGTACATTTGACTTTGAACTTACCTTGACCTGGACTTGTTTACTGTTCTTTATTTCTTCCAACCTACATGTTTCATTCTTCTAATGCAGTCCAGGCATAGTCATATCTCTCTGAAGTTAAGATTCTAAAAAAAATCTATTTAGCGGTTCATATATTTTAACCCTCTTCCATGAACCAGTATAAATTTCTAATGATTCCCCAATTACATTAAAAAAAAAAAATAAAAAAATAAGAACTATTGGACCATAGCTACTTTATATTTGTCAAATACCACTCACTGACCTATCATTGCCCAGGCCAAACCACTTGACAGAAAAAATTGACGTATTGCATGGACACTCCCTTTATAATGTAAACACTCGCTAAGAAAGGTTTTTTTGATATTAAAATTTTTAAGTATTTTTAGAGGGGTTTGAATTTTTAGTTGGTTTTAAAGAGAATGCCTAGGCAACATGCGTTGCTAGGACGATAACTGGTCAACTGTTACTGTACTGTATCTATTTTTTCTTTTTTTTTTAACGTCCATTATTATTAACTAAGAATTCTAGGACGGGTTATCTATAGGTTACCATCTTTTTCTAGCCAGGATAGGGCTGATGCCTTTTCTTTTTTCTAAAGAGAAGCCACCACCCCATAGTGGGAATTTAACCCACGACCTTTGGCATGGAGTTTTAAGTGCTCACGCCTTAACACTCATGGCCGGGCCTCCAGTATCTATTTCATAATATTATTTTTATTTGCGGTTTATTTCAACAATGATGGCAGACCTTGAATTACTAGAAATAATTAGTGATTTTGTCCCTCATAGTGTTTACACTATACCTACCTGGTGATGGTAGGTAATCCGAGATAATAATATCCCCAGTCAGAACACACTTCTTGGTAATGCTCGCAAATATAATGGGTGTTTCCAAATGACATCTTGGAAACATAAATTTTTAAATTCTAACACCCATTTATTGTTTGCAACGAATTTTAACCTGTACTGGTTAAACTCCTGTTACTGGTAACCTATAGATAAAGGGTTATCTGTTTGTTGACATTGGACCGGGAGCACCCTATAGTCAAGAAACATTATACTTTGATTACTTATCAATTAATGAATAGCTGATAGTACAATAAACTGCACAGAATTAAGTAGTAGCGTTAATTTTGATGATACATTATTTAACACAATAAAATAACTACTTATTTGCCGTGACGAAGAACTGTTTGTCAGCTAATTATTTTATATTTGGATAGTTTGTTACTACTACGTTAACATTTGAGCCATCCTTTTAGTGTGTTTCCTCCCTCCCTCCATACGGAGGTAGAACTCATGACGCGATCTGGAAATGCAAACTAAAAAAAAAAATCATGTTTTAGAACCCATAGATCACAAAAATAACGGTCGTTCAAATTTGTGTGTATATATTGTTGTGATAACTCCAACATATATAAATTCAATCTAAATTAAAAATAATGGGGGGAAACATAAAGATTAAAAGAATATTTTTGTTAAACACATATACTTTGATTAGATAATATTACATATATCACAATACAGCTTACTGCTTCATAGTAATATAAAATGTTGATATAACAAATTTTCCTTCATTTAAATCAAGAAGGCTTCTCCACTCGGTCTCTTGCTATGTCTCTACAGTTCCTCAAACTTGCTGTCCCAGTAGATTATCAGTCGGTGAACCAGTCTCTCCCTCTTGAGGAAGTTTGATGAGGATAGTGCATGTTAAAACAGTGACGTTGAGTCTTAAATGCATGAATGGTGGAAGTTGAGAGAGATTGAACTCAGGATCAAGTCTATTATTGAAATCTCTATTATGGCTGAAAGCTGTGCCTACAGATACAAGGTAATTTTTGTTGTATAATGTACATTTACATTGTTCTGTAATAGTAAGATTTTTATAGTTAATCATGTTTTGTATGCTTTTGAAATTCATAACTAATGTCTCAATTTGCTGGAACCTATTATGATCCGAGATTTTATATTACATTAATATTCAATTTAATTAAATTATCAATAATAAATAATCACTACAATGTATATATACATTTTAGTATTTTCTGATGGCCTCATGAGTTCAACCTCATTAGAGGGTTTCCGTACAAATATAAAAATTTGAAAGCATTTATTTGTAAGCATATTAAATTCCTAAACGATTCCTTTGCAATTTTTGACAGAGCAATAACATTCGGAGAAATCGGTGCTTAACCCTTTCCTTATTGTAGATGTCTGTAGGAGTCTTGACACGCCGTGCCCCTGGAACAAAGGACTTGACTAGCAGTCGTGAGCCACGACCAGTTAGAGAGACCGCTGTACTGCAGGGCTGACCTGCCATAAGCTAAGGGTTAAATGGGGTAATTTTCGTTTAGGATACTGTCAGCTTCCTATTGTGGCGCCTAAGATCTTGCTCTGCTTTAAGATCTTATTTTATCTTCAACGTGTGTTTACATTTCTCATGAAATATTAAAAGAAAATATTAACTTTTTCTATTCTAAGCATTCCAAATGACAGTAGGGATAAGAATGGAAGCGCGATAAGATGACACAGTTTTGACGAGGTGGACCTTTTTTAAATGTATTCCAACAGAACACAATTTTTCTGAAATTATGCAATATTGATAATATAATATTGGTTAGGGAGCTGGATTATTTGGAAAATAAAATAGAATACATGTCAAATAAAATGTATATTAATGAAATATAAAATAAAACAATGACACATTAACACTGAGATTACTGTATGTGTACATATTTATAAAATTTGACACTTTCCTCAAATCTTTAAGGTACTACTTAACAAGATATAAATATATCTAATTAAAACCACATATATTTTCATAACACCAGTTTTCTCTGAAGGTTTATTCAAAGGAAGTATTTGAGAACAATATACATATGTAATGACCTATGACATAATAAAAGATAGAAAATCAAAAGGAGAGTATTGCAATAATATCACATGAAGGATTAAAATATGTAATTTTAGTGAAAGTAAATTTCTAGTAAATTCTAGAAACTATATTAACAGGAACACAAAATGGAAGTGCTTAAACACTTTTACATTTAAATATTTAAATACTCAACAAATCTAGGAATCTTAATTATTAAAAAAATTTAAACTATGTATGATGAAAAACCTAATGTTGAAAATATTTATTGAGCATCTGAACACAATATTAATCGTTACTGGAAGCTAGGATTCGAGAAGTAACATAAACGCTAAAGAAATATACTGGAAGTAGATTTTGGATCGATAGAACTAAGATCTATGTAATTACCAATAAATCTTAACTTCTGGTATTATTCATATATTTACATAGACAATCATCTGTTCAAAATGGAACATTACGACTAATTACACAGACTTTTATTTTTTGTTCGAATAACAACAATTTTACACTTAAGTTCACATTAATTAATTAAATTTAACATTTAATACAATCTGTTACTATTTCTACTTATGGACCATTTAAGGATTGCTCCTAAATAAGATAACTCAGCTATATGAGCATTCCTATTACTGAATTGTAAGGGGTAGTCTAGTTGAATTATTTAAAGATGTTCGTAGCTATTTTCCCATTACTTTCACTCAAAGAAAATGAAGTTATTATATTGAATAGCAAGTAAAAAATGATAATGCATGTCCAAATGGTTGGCTTCCCAGGGATTTACTGGAAGAAGCATGGATAGTTTGGTATTATTGACTGATTAAGAAGAAAAACACAATTGGATATGTAGTTAGGAAATAAAATATTTTGAATTTGATTAATTCTTGATTTGTTTAAACAATAAAGCTTCAAGATACAATTTGTTATTCATGCAGTGTGATTTATTTAACAAAACAATTAAAAGTGAGAAAACAGAGTTAACTGACATTCTGCTATTTTAAAATGAAATGCATAATATTTTTTTTAAGACAATATAGTTTCGGGTCCTTTGAGATTGGAGAGTAATAGGTACTCTATAATTAATAATGGAATATATCAATGCCATGCTTTTAAATTTCATTTCTTTGCTCATATTTATATCCATGATAGGGAAGCAAGTTGGACACACCTATTATAATGTGAACTTAAACCAGAAAGATAATTTTTGTCACAAAAAGTTTAATGCAGCAGGGGCTGTTCTTTACCTAGGAATTAATAATTTCAAAAATGAGATAATTATAAATATGCTTATTATATATATTCATATATTAAAAAAAAGAAAGGTAAGAACTTCTAAAACAAATATAAAATGACTTTTCAAAACTTATACATACAAATATTCTGTGTTTAATAATCATAAAATGGATCATCACTAGAAATAATTACTAGCTTATTCAATCATCTTAAAATCTATAAAACTTCATAACCTCTTATGAAAACATAAAATAAAAATGATCGAGGTTCAATTTTTACATAAATAATCCCCTATTTATTTCTATTGCTGGGCCTTTTCTGTTATGTTTTTTTTTTTTTTTTTACAATTAAATGCAATATAAGGGGAAAAAAATTACAACATGGCATTTCCTTTTGGTCGACAATTTTTTTTATTAATTAATGCATCAAGTTAATCATTGTGTACATGGTAATTCAAACTAAAAAATAACAGTAGAAATAAAATAAACTTATAAAAAATAATTCATAAACAAAATTTAAGACTAAACAAATTTCCCCTCAGCAAACAAAGCTAAGGATAGAATTCATTGATATTGCAAAAAGAAATTACATGCACTTTCAAGTATTGCACTTAAAGGATATTAAATAAATAATTATTAAATGAGCTATCAAAATTTTTTTCCATGATACAATAAATTTAACCAATAAAAATATCTTCTTAAAAATATCCATCTGGCTTTCTCTATACATACTGGAATTATACATATAACTTCTGGGATTGATAGGGTTCTGTTACATTAAGGTAGTGTTTAAAACTACTTTTATTTCTAATGGCTATTTAAAAATGTTAGATCTCTAAAATGAGACAGAGAAGGCCGTAAATATCACATCTAGATAGATAGATGCTGAACGGAAGAAAATATGTATGTTAAGTTGGGACTTATGGCTAATTTTCCGTTCGTCACGGTATTCAATCATAGAGCATAGTGTGCTCTTAGCTTGTTACCAACGACACGCAACAATATATCGCATCCTTTCTGAAAAGGTTAGGCCTCTCATGCGAGACGACTTTGGTCACAGAGGACGAACTATAAACAAGATATATCACACAGAAAGAAGAGATCAAAGTATGGGGGGCAGGTAGAGCTCTGCAGAGGGTTGGTGCGGTCTTGCAGCGGCTGAAGCACTTCTCCGTACTTCTCTTCCTCGCAGCCAGTCGTGCCTCAGCGCTTTTTCAGGGCTCAGCCTTTTGCGTGCGTCCCAGCTGGAAAAGAGAATAATATATTAGTCCAAGTTTCTCACTAGGGTAAATATATTTATTTTTTGTAAGTTATACCAAGAGTCAATTAACATTTCAATACACAAAAATAGACCAAATAAATGAAAAAAAATCCTTAATTCAGGAGCTGCATTAACAAGAACATTCCTTGGCAATTTGGTTAGCTCACACCACGCTGAGGAGAAATATGCCTAAACTAACTGATTAATAAATTTAATGTTTACCTCTTATGTTTTTTTAACCAGCTATTCAATATTTTTTTCTTAAATACCTACTGTTACTTCTTATTTTCAAATTTGTGATTTTTTTCTGTATATATTTATTTTCTTTGAATTACAAATTAAACTCTATCCACTTGCATGAACAGGAATGTACTTATTAAAGATTACGACTTCGATTTATATTCAGTAACTAAGCCACAACATTTTATATATGACGAGTCAGAGCTGTCATCTGTAACTCAGGAAAATTAAGTACATGACAAGTCTGAGCCTTTATTTATATAAAAATTTAGTTTTATTAACTATTTTGACTAAAATTACGAATTAGTTTCAGGTATATGAAATTTTCTTATATATTACCAAATAAACAGAAATCAAATCAATATTTGCTTCTTTAGTTTTGAATAAGCAGATTTAACGAATACATTTTTATTTTTAAATACAAAACATTTTATTTCAATTTTATAAATAACAAAGAAGGAACGGCACTAATGGCGGACCCCGTAAAAATAAAATAAAAAAAAAACAAAAAAGAAATAAAAATTACCAAAGACATTGATAAATGAAGTCAACAAATAGTTTATCATTGGATCGAATTGCTGAGGCAAGGTCCCTAGAACCAGGCTTTCTCTTCCGACCTTTGCTGTTGGTTAGAGTTCTCGGGTAACCTCGAGAGTCTGAAAAACCAAAAAGGAACAAGTCATTTTTAGAATACAACTCTTCTTAAATAATTTTAAAGAGTTAAACAATATATAAATGTAACTATTTAAGACATTGTTTCTCAACCCTTTTTGGTTTGCTTACCTCTAGGTAGTAAATGACACTAAATTGTACCATTTTGTAAAAATGGTGTATTTTGTGAAATTTGTTATTGCAATAAATTTTAAGGAACACAGATGATTCAATCCCAAACAATAACCTGTCACTTGTAAGCCACACGGTGAACTTAACGAGAGTAGTGGCAATATCTCAACTAAGGACGACTAAATTTAAAAGTGCATTCCAAAAAAACGATATTGATTGCCGGATTTTCGATCATCAACTGTACATATTAACTACTTTACTGCATTATACTTTTTTTTTATCCACCATTATTGATTATTTTTCTAATACCACCAACCAGCAACTCAGAGTGCAAAATGCTGATCTAAGAAGTTTTAATTTTTTTCTCCCTAATTAAATAATACAAAATATAATTAATTACCGAAGAAAAGCCTTTTTCTTGATGCTTTGAGGATGATTTCTTCTGGAGGAAGGCCAAGGACTTCCATAATGCACGCAAGCTGTTCTGCTTCATTCTCACCAGGGAATAGCGGATAGCCAGTGTAGAGTTCTGCAAGTATGCAACCTAAACAACAAACATCAAAATATGATAAGGGAGGAATATTTTTAAAATTCTTGTTAAAATATAAGGTTAATATGAAAGTAACCAAATTTACGTTCTTCTAATAGTGAATAAAAAGTTGTTTATGTTACAAGTAAACTACTCAATTGTTGAAGTAACTTCTTCGTCTTGAACTTTAGTAATTGTCATAGTTGTGTATAAGGGGGGAGGACTAAGATTTTGTTTTAATCGGTAAAAATATATCATAAAATCCTTAAAAATAAATTCAATAATATCACTTAGTTCAGAAAAAAAAAAAAAAAAATTTTTTTGTCGTAACAGCCTTTTAGTTAGCTAACTATTCAAAGTTTTAGATTGATAGCATTCCATACTCCCGAAATAATTTTCTATATATGCCCATGGTAATTGTGGTAGGTAGGGAGAAGATAGCGCATTATGGTCAAGAAACTGATGATGAATGGATTAATTTAATAAATATATGTTGCATTACAAATCATTTTTCTTAAATAAATATTAATCATTCATTGAACAATGAATGTAACTAAAATTAAAATTATTGTCCAAATTAGAATGTATGTTGAATTAGAATTTTGTTTGAGTAAACACAAGGATCACTGTCATTATATAAATATATATTATATAATTTATTAATTTTTGTTTCAGGGTATGTCTCTGTTCTACGTGATAATAGAAATGTTGTGTGTTAATTAAAATAAAGTAATCCTATTTAAGAAATAGTATACATACCAAGACTCCACATGTCTATTGGAGTGCCATAGGGAAGGCCCAAAAGCACCTCAGGGCTTCGATAGAAACGAGACTGGATGTAGGTGTAGACTCTCTGGTCAGCATAACAAGAACTGCCAAAATCTATTACTTTGATAGATGTGCTTCCTCGTTCTTTCAATAATATATTTTCCTAAAAATAAAAAATTGATGCTTAATTAAATATTTTTATTAATAATTCAACAAATATTTGTAGATTCAATAGGAAAAAAAGTTATTGACAAATGTTTTTTCGTACAATTTTTTTTTTTTTTTGGTGCATCTGCATCTAGGCAATTAGTGCCGAGCTGTCTACTCAACCTACTAAAAGTAGGACTCGAAACTCGCTAGAGAATCCAAACCGTTAGCCACTGGACCAAGGGGAGACCCACAAAATATTATGGGAAGTCACTGAATCTCTTTATTCTATTCTGTTTTAGCTCAATAATTCTTAAAATGTATTAGATCACCAATCAAAATAATTACAATAAACTAAAATGTACACTTTTGGAAACACCAATAATATTCAACAGGCCATTCAACAATAGAAAATACACATTATCACCATTTATTTTTTATCCTTTTAAAGGTTTTATTTAACTGTGGAAGGTCATGGGCACCCAACAAGGGAAAGGAATTTCTTGCAATACTATGCTGTTTATGGTTTTGTTACTTTTTTTGTCGATATTTTTTACATGATGCTTAATCCTATTTTTTTACAACCTAATACAGAAACTGTAATACAACCCTTACATTTAATTTTTTAACTTTTTTAGTAGCCATTTTATCAATATTGTCTTTAATTTTACTAAAATTATTTTCTATTTTGTTGTTATATTTGAGAATTAATAATTTTTAAATGCACAGTACATGAATATTTAAATGGAAGTGAAATATTTTTTGGGTTCTGTTGGCCCTTGAAGAGTCGGCTTTGAGACCACGAAACATGTGGGGTAGAATTTAATATAAAGTGATTTAATAAGAAAATGCTGTGCCACTTTTTTTTTTTTTTACTGATCCAAGCCATATTATTTAAATTTTAACGTCCATTTATAATTGACTCAGAATTTTAGGTCGGGTCATCTATAGGTTACCACCCTTTTCTAGCCAGGATAGGGCTGATGGCTTTTCTTTTTTCGTAAGAAAAGCCACCAATCCTAGTGGGAATCGAACCCACAATCTCAGGCACGAAGTGCTCACACCTTAGCACTCAGGGGCACAAGGGCTCCAAAAGAAAACAAAGAAGGAGGGCCAATTTGTATAAAAAATTTCTTTTTTTTATATGATCTGCCAAGCCGCATAGAAAGAAGAAATGGCTTAAAAATAAATAATATAATTCTCCAGATTGGAAATTCAGAATGTATAGGAAAGTCGCTTAAAAGACTAAACGTCGGCACAATAAAACCATTTTCACGATAAAATGTAGTTTATTAAGAAGCAGTGACCGAACCCCGACAATCCCTACCTTGCATCAACAACGGTCAACGATCTTCTCTCAATTAAAAGACTAAAGAGTGATTTTCACTTAACAAAGGAACAATCTAAAAAATTTGTGTCTTAAATAAATGAAATTGATGAGTAAGAAAAACTGAAATTTTTTGTGCCTGATACTTACTGGTTTGAGATCACAATGAATTATGTTCTCCCTTGCTAGAAGTCTGAGGCATTGAACGAGCGACTGAGCAAACTTCCTGATTAAAACTAAACTGAATCCCTGATAGTTATTCTTCTTTATCAGCTCATACAGGTTCAAACTAAAATAATATAAGTACATTACAGTATGAAGTGAATCAATAACCTTTTCAATCAAATATAATATAAAAATAAGGATTTTCCTTCCTCTACTCTCAGTAAAACATGCTTACTTCATTAGCTCGAACACTATGCAGAGGTGATTTCTGAAATAGAAGTAGTCTAACATGTGGACGACGTTGTGGCTGGAATCCTGGTCTTTCTTCCTCAAATGATCAAGAATCCTTACTTCGATGAGGGCTTGATGATGAAACCTCTTCTTATTTCTAAAAGAATAATTGTCGGTTAGAGAAGTTACAAGCTGTGGTCTCAGAGTAAAAAATGCCTCCTAATAAGCAAACACAAAAAATATCTCAAATGAAAAAATGCAAAGAGCTGAAGAGAGTAAGTTTTTCATACCTAATTATTTTGATGGCAACATGTTGATTGGTTTTATGATCAAGTGCTCGTATCACTTGACCAAAACTTCCTTTGCCAATGACTTCAAGAATTTCATATCGGTAACAAACGTGATCGTGAAGGATCTGTGAAGAATAGCAATAAGTTAGAAATGATAAAGCAAATTTCACATGTAATTCTAAATTGGATGGCAGTAATACAAGATTCCAAGAAAGTTCTATGCACGAAGGGAGTGAATGGGACTGAAGATATGTAAAAAGCCAAATGATTTGGATAGCTACCTTTTGGCCCCTTTTTATGCAAATACATAACAACCATTTTGGAATTTCGTATTACTTTCATTATAGACATTGTCAACTCATCTTTCTTTGCAGCTACAGAAGATGAATCAAATTTGTTAGCCACCCAAGTAACATAAAGTTAATGAAAATATCAATTTAAGGAAACGTTACCTTGTAATAGCTTCCATTGTCGTCATCGAAACCAGAGTTTTGGGAAAGACTTTCATTGCCATGTATTTTACATGCATCGAGCCCAAGGTACCAAATCTCATCGTAGTCTTGTATCTCACTTCTCTCATACTCACTCAATCGGCTACCGTAATACTTGATAGCCTCTGTAAATTAAAGAATAAAAAAAATGTTATGAAACTATTCTAGACTTAGTATCATAGAGTAAAAATAAAATATTAGTTGGGAAAATATTCTAAACTTTGTGAATTATACATTAAAAAAATATTCTAGACTGTGAATTATAGAGTTTCAAAAAATATTAGTTATGAAAAGATTCTAGAATCTGTGAATTTCTGAGTTTAAAAAAAATATTAGTTAAGAAAAGATTATAGAATCTGTGAATTACTGAGTTTAAAAAAAAAAAAAACCTAGGGATCTAACTGTGTATTATAGAGGCAACAAAAAATAATATATATATAAATACACACACACACACACATATATATCTACTATATATTTGAGCCTCTGAGAATTAAAGAGTTAAAAATATAATTTGTAATTGAAAGCATGAGAAAATCTAAAAACGAACTTTACTCACCATGAGGAGTAAGAGGAAGGAGCCTGCCATGGGGGTCATACCTCGGAACAGTCGGGCTCGGAGGCAGGCTGTTGTTGTTGTTGTTATTGTGGGAAGAAGTGTTGTTATTCAGAACGGGATTACCAGCTGGCGGTAACTGGGCTCGAATCAGCTTCTTCAGTGCTGGGAGCTGCAAAACAGAAAAGTAACTTCATTAATAAAGATTAGAATAAGAATGGAGTAGTGAAAAATCATGACATTTAAATTTGTAAAACAAGAAATTTATATTTAAATCTTTATTTTTTTCCTAAATTAACTTGCCAAACAGATGGAATGACAACCAATAAAACAATTTATTCATCTATGAATGTATATAATTCAGCGGTTTGTCTGTATGACTGGAGCAAGACTGCTATAATGTATTCATAGCCTTTTATTCTAAAAATTTGGACAATTATATATATATATATATAAATAAATAAATAAACTGCATGCCGGTTAAGATCAAGTTTCTTAATTATTGTTGAAGAAGATGTGGCAACACTTCCTGGAGCCTAGAAGCCATTTTTCTTTTTTCAACAAAACTCAGTTTTAAGCTAGGGATTTATCTAAGTTATAGCCTTATATACTCAGAATTTGGACAAATATCATCTATGTAAGTAGTAACTTTTCTTTTACATAACTTTAATCATTTAATTTATTATAAATTGACATTGATTTTTTTTTTTTTTTTTTTATGAGGGAAACAAACATTTGGTTTCTTCTAAATACTATTTTTTATCATTATAATTCGGAACAATTCATCACAGACGCACAGGAGAATTAATAGTCATTATCAGATATCCAGGTGCTGTGAATGTCACAGACAGCTCTGGTTTGTCGATTATATTTTATCGAGGAATAACTGCCTTACAGTTTTCCTGGTACTCAGAAGTACAGATTTGTATAAATTCTTATTAAGTTCATCTGGAAGGCAAGCAGAGTTTTTCTTAAATTATTCCCAGTATTGGAAAGAACGATAGGGATCAACTTTATATCTCCCATTTCCCAAATCCTTGTCAGTTCGAAGGGATTTCCTGTACTACTCTTCAGGGATTACTGTCATTATTGAGCACTATATTTATGATGAACTTCATTTAATATTATTTTTGAAAGAATTATTATTTATTATTGAAGTTGATTCTTGTAAATTTAAATTTAAGTTGTGGATCTCAAATAAACAATTTCTTTAAAATAAACTCCGTTGAAGCTTATATCCAATTCCTTTAAAAAGTTTAGACCACATCTCCGTATGTATAAAAATTAACAACAAATACTATTTTACCATTAAAGGTTATTGAGCTGTAACATAAGCCAAAAAAAAAAAAAAAAACTAGATAAAAATATTGTGTTTTTTCTATTTGGTAAAAAAATAAATAAAATAAAAGATAAAAATAGTTTAATTAAAAATGATCATAAAGCCTTTGTAGGCACAAAGAATACCACAATAAGCTGAGGCTCAAGATCCCAGGAAGGCTAGACACCAAAACAAAGAGGACCTTGTGCCAAAAAGGTCATTCCTAATGATATGCGGAAGAATAGTTTATATCCTCCTTTTGTGGTTTATACGCTTTTGTGGTTGATCATGATTGTTTGGCCCAATTCTATATACCACTTGTTACCACATGTATTTTCATTTTAAAGGTATGGAAATTCTTTAGGAAGATAAAAAATAAAGACTTAATCATGGGGTAAAGAGAAGTTACTATTGAGATTTAGTAGAGATGGAGATAGTTAGCCGTTGCAGAGAAACGCAGACAAGGTATAGTTGGGATTCGGCTAGGAGAAAAAAAGTCAGACTTTCAGGAAGAAATCTGTATTTGGACGTTTCGGGACTTTTTTTCTCCTAGCCGAATCCCAACTATACCTTGTCTGCGTATTGAGATTTAGTTTCTTCTTCTTGTTTTTCTTGTGTTATGTTTTTCTCAAGGACAGCACCCTTCAAATTTAAACCAGAATTTGGATTATCGAGTATTCTTTGTTTTGCGTTGGATGATCAAACAATATTATTTTTTTAAGAAGGTAGATATAGTTGATTCAATCATGTGGTATTTTTATCGTTCAATCCATTATATTTTTGCTGTTTCAGCCGTTCATCAGAGCAATGAGAAGAGGGAGAACTATGCTTTACAGATGTGCAATCATTTCTGAATCTGTATCTGTCCTTAGGGATTCGGAAAATATTGCACATCCCTGAGGCATAATTCTTTCTCTCCAGCCAAACAGTCTGTAAAATAAAACACATTTTCTAACAAATATGTAATTTAGTTTTACTAAGATACTACAAGATTGAATCCTGACTATTTACCTTCGCTATCCCAACGGCCAACGATCTCTTCTCAATCAATATATTCTTTTTTAATTTATTAAAAAAAACCTACCTGATTTAATCTAATTTATTTTGTTATATTTTTTATAGTGTGCCGACTTTATTGGCACAAGTACCTATTCTGTTAGTCATGCTCTTGATAATCCCAATGTCTAAAGGTAGGAGGAAACCACTTTGGCTAGACATATCTACTTTTCTGTATGCCTAGGACACTATGTTCCCGCTACAGACCTTTAAAAGGCCACAAACTACGATTCATTATTATTTATTTTTATTTTAACATAATTTTATGAATACAAGATTTTTTGGTATCAATCATCCACTGGTTACCACCCTTTTTTAGCCAGGATAGAAGGGATGCCTTTCTTATTTAAAAGAAAAGCCAAAGATTCAAGTGGGAATCAAACCCACAATAATACTTCAGATTAAATACCTCCTGTGCGGAGCTCTTGGTTGGCATTGCATTGCTGATTTTGTTAGAGCTCGGTAGCCCCTTGGTGACCCCGTTATATCTGGACAGGGCAGTCTTACTGGCGTGGACAGGGCTCTGAAACATAAAAACAAATAAAGAATTACCATTCAATGAAATCATTTAGGGGAAAAAAAGGAACATGGCTGTTGCTAAAAATTGAAGGACCCTATATTTTGGAAATGTTATCAACATCTACCTAACCCTATCCCTATGTACATGCACATCATTTTAGTGTATCTAAAAGCACAAATCAAATGGTACAAACCATATATGCACTTTGATATACTTGATATTAATCGAATTATAAGATTCTCAATATCATCATATTAATTGAAACTTTAATTAATAAATGTTTGCGTTAACTCGTCAGCAGCCAAATTTTTGTTTTATTGCCATGAAACATAGCAGTTAGAATTCCCAGAAGAAACAATTGAACGGCCTGTTAATCAGATAATCGCCCCCTCTGGAGGGGAGGTCCTCGGGTCAAAAATGATTAATAAACGTTTTTGTTTTATAGTACCTAAACGACATACGTCATCATTCAAACGTAAAGAAAAAAAAAATAGAGTGGTCCATTTTCCTCTTTATTGAAAGGGTTTTCTCAGGCTACTGGTGTCTGTGAATCCACTTTGAGATAAAAAGTCATAAAAGAAAGTGAATCTGTAGTATCCTTCCCATATAGGCTGTCAGTGACTTTCTCAAACAGCTATGTCTTGTTAAAAACATTACTATTAAATTTAGAAACATTAAACTAATTATTTACATCCAAAAATAAAACATATAAAACAATTATGAGAAAAGCAAGAAATAAGTGAAATGAGTTAACACATGACTAAGTACTAAGAATAAATGAGGCAACGATAGGCATTTTCCGGTTGTGATGGTGAATCTCAAGAAACAAATATCTGCTGACCGTTCGTCATATGCTAGTAGTGAATGGCAAGGGAATGATTCATTCATAAACAGAAAACGATTAAATCTGACGACGTAATGAATGTGATGCACGCTGGAAAATCTTGGCGGATATGACAGGACGAGACCACGTGTCCGTAATGAAGGATAAGACACGTGTAGCAGATCCATGAGGTTATCTACAAGTAATGGCTCATACCCAGACAAAGAAATACTTCTTCAATAATATATTTCCTTTGTATTCAAGGGCGTAGAGTCTAGCTTCCAAGCAGTTACGCGCGAATATCAATTGAAAATTTAATACAATGTATTATATTTATTTTTGGTAAAGTTCATGACGTGTGAAGCTGCTAAATTGTGAGTTGGTGGTGGTATAACTAATTGTCGTCGGTTAGAAAGCAAGAAAGAATTAACTTACCGTTGTTAGGTTACTGTTTTTAGCAAATAATTGCAAATTATTATGGTTTTTAAGCCTTTATTGTTTTTAGTTCTTTCCCAATGAATGTAGCTACTGAGATTACACGAACTATTTATGTTTATATTGTATTTATATTGGTTATTTTAGGCAAATTCTTCAGGAAGGCGGCTATCACAATGTATTTTTATTACTAACTATTTTTCGAAAAGTTGTTATTAAATCTGACGTGGTGTAGTACATATAAATTATTGTTTAGGTTTCCAATGAACAACGATAAAAACACCAAATAAAAAAGACCTTTACTTTGCTAAAAGATTTCTGGCTTTATTCATAGCGCTTAACAAGATAACGTGTACAACAGGAATGAGAAGTACTTATGAGTAATGGAGAATAGGTAAATAAAATGAGTAGTAGGTTTGTTTACTTCTTCACTGCAATTGATGAGTAATATTTAATCAATACTTTACCAGAGCTAGGCTAAATTGGTCAGTCAATTTTATGATCACAATAACGGAGACGACTCAATAATGAATGAAGAAATGATTCCCGCCAAAAGATGCTGGTTTCAATTAGGTTTCATTCATTCAAGTGGGATCATTATGACAAGATATGTTTAAGAAGAGATTTATCAGTAGACTTTCTCACTTTTATGTGCATATTGGAAGGAGCGCGCGAATAAAAGGGACATGAGGCAATTTTTGAAAACTCTTTTTTAGCGCGGTTCCTCCCTCCCCCATAGGGAGGAACCCCGCTTATAAGGTTGATCTCATGACGCAATCCAGAAGTGCCGACTAGAAAATTTTGCGTTTCAGAACCCCTATAGACCGAAAATGATGGTGGTTCAAATTTGTATATATATATATATATATATATATATATATATATATATATATATATATATATATATTTGTCTGTTCGCTCTCTAGGTAGAAGACGAATGGTCCGATT
>OX328126.1:66303115-66518115 GCA_946811695.1 Gonocerus acuteangulatus | reverse complement strand
TTATTAGAGGTAGACTTTTTTCCTATAATTTTTCATAAATATATATTAATTAATCAAAAAATCTGACACCCTGTCCACATACTATCTTCTTCTTTTAAAGTTCAGTTTGAAAAATTCACTAAAACTTGGACAGCATTCTGTAACTTTTTCCCACGTAGCTAAGCCCTTGCTTCCGACTGGTGAAGTCAGTCACTGGGAACAGTTCAAACGAAAACCATTATCACTATTTTCTCTAAGAATTTAGAGAAGCCTGATAAAAATGGAGAATGACTATCCCTATTTATCAGCATGGAATTCACTGAAAATATAAACTGTAGATAACCTTGAAAACTATATCACCTTTTAGAAAACTTTCACTCTGATGAATGAAAAGGATTAAGTAACACTTTATGGAGATATTAGTTTAAGGGGGGGGAATGGAATGTATCAATAAATGTATGCATTTTTATTTTATTTATTGAGTTCCGCAACACTGGTGACAAAATCATTACTTATCTTGTTGTTAAATTAAGAACTTAAAGCTCAAGAAAACATGAAAAAGTAGATAAAGTAAAAAACAAATAATAAAGCTAAAATAATAATCAAATTAAAAATATTAATTTGAAATAGAGGTTGTAAAAGTTAAATGAGTTCTATCTATCTATTGATTCCGCCATCTCATCCCGGTCAGTTTCAGTATGCTTTTCGTAGCACAAGACCCGTTTTTACAAAATTTTTGGACTTGACTATAATTTCCTTATTGACAGGGCAAACACTTAGTGCTGAAGTACTGGAGCCTCCTTGAAAATAAGTTTGTTTACACACTAGTCACTAGAAAAACAATTTTTTCAAAGTTTTTTATTTTTTATTTTTTATAATAAATATTTACTCTGCAGGTATAATGTAAGTAAAATGTGAAAGAGAAGAATATTACAACTGGAAAATGACATGAGAGCTTTGAAGGTCAGAAGATAAGAGATTTAATAATGAAAATTATAACTGGTACAACTGCATGGCGGCTGCATAATAATAAATAATAACAGGTTTACAAGTGAAATTTCGAAGGGAAAAGAAAAACATCTGTCAAAGTTAATTATTTTTATGTCTGAAAGCGAAATTAAGATCTGCTGAACGTAAAAATAGATACGCGCAAGACATACAGCTTGTTGTAAGCAGAAAAAAATCCACACAGAATTTATAGATTAGGCGATAATGAATCTTATTATTTGGAGAAAATTAGTTTTATAAAAAATTTCAACGTCGTTACATTAAAATTTAAGTTTCAAGGGAAGTATTCCGAACCTTGGTCAGCGGCTATCCTATCTAGCTGGCTTCTTAGATTGTCCCAATTCAGAAGATACTGTTCTTTGTGTAATACGTGCAAAAAGCAAAAAATAAATAAAGGCAAGCAGAATGCAAAATTCCGCTGCTCTATCTTTTTTTATTTATTTGATTTTTCAGAGCCCGCTACTAAAGCGAATTGGTCTATTGAACAAGTAAGATGCAAGCAAGATTTTTAAGCAGTAAATAACTTGAAATGTAAAATTGCAACTAAAAAACCGAAACACTATAAAATTTAAAAAATGAAAAAAAAATAGTGTAAAAAACTAAAAATAATATAAGAAACTAAAAATTGTTTTTAGCCTTCGTTTGTACATATAAAGGGGGGCGAGGTTAGCTCAGCGGTAGAGCACTCGACTAATGAACTGGAGGACCAGGTTCAAAACCCGAGCGCGCACTAAAGATTTTTTCTTCTAGTGCTGCCGTTCGAGGGTTGGATTTGGGGTCCCAGATCGTCCCTAGGCTCACCCGGCCTTTAATTAATAATGGGTACCTTGGGTGCTAATGACTAGCAGTCGAAGCAGCCAAGGGGAAAATCAGGCGGCCGGAGCATAGTCTTGACCACACTATCTCCCTAGTGTGCCGTCAAGAATCAGATACCTCTACAGTATCTGCCCCTCTGGTCCCTTGTGGCCTGTTACGGTACTGATTTTTTTTTTTTTTTTTTTTTTGTACATATAAAATAAAAAAAAAAAGATGCTATGTATATGCTTCTGTTATATGTGTTCGTATTAATGTGTATTCCGTATCTTTTTTAAGTTTCTTCATAAAACTTAAAGACACGAAGTATCTAAAAATCTACTAAGATACCCTTCTTTAGTTTCTTCATAAAGATTAAAGACAGACACGATAAACAAGCCGTCTTGTTTTCAACAACCGCGACAATGAAATGTTTTTGACCGAATAGAAAATCCTTTCCCAAACAGCCTCGATTGCAGGTATATCGTACGAATTCTTGCGAAGCCGATCTCTCTACATTGCACGCTTCCAAATCGTTGCAGGTACACAGACGATATTATGTCACTCATTCTTAGTACCTGCTTCTGATGAAACTATGACGCCAGTCAATGCCCACTGCACACTGGTAGGGGTTGTCAAATACTAGTCTCCAATTGGTCTGTTGTTCAACAAGAGGGACAAACCCAAAAGCCACTTTATGAATTCTTTGCAAAAGTATAACTCGAAATGACTAAGCTAGCTGTACTGTCGGAATCAATTCTTGAGGATTGTCAGCAATCATACTTATTGGAGCTGATCAACTAATAATTATTCTTTCGGAGATCATTATGTTTTAAAAATCACCTGGTAAATTTAATAAAATCCTAATCACCCAAAATCTACTTACAAATTCATGTTTAAGGACAGAATTACTTAAATTATTTTTCTTTTTCTCCATGAATGATTTAGCAGGCTGTGTATATAACAACTCATTTTTTTTAGCCAGCAATCTTTATTTACTACGAGAAAAGATTTTCTTTTCTTTCTCTAATGAATGAAAAACAATTGGAAGAAGACTATTTGTTTGAAATAAACAAGAATGCATTTCTTACAAGATGCTAAATAGTTTATTTTATTTATTTAATAAGAAAATAATGTTCATACAATTAAAAACCTAAAGGAAAAAGAAAACCTAATTACAAAATGAAACTTTAGTCCAAATTAACTTCGAAGTTTCTTAAGTATAACTAAATTCTGTTTCATGCCACCGATCAACTATTGAGATATTCCAGAAAACAACAAACAAATAAATAAAATTATAATCATGATTAAAATTAATTGTACAAATGTAGAATATATATATATATATATATATATATATATATATATATATATATATATATAAAAGACTACTGACTCTAGAAAAAATATATAAAAAAAGTTGAACAAACCAATACATTTTAATAGTGCTTAATTAATGATAGTAATGATTTAATAATAAACAATGATTAATCATTTGTGGACAAAACCATATATATTATATTGAAGATAGTACTTGAGGAGACACCAGCAAACATACAAAGTACCTTTATGGTTGGGTACAAAGGGCCGGAAGAAGTCAAGAAAACTTTTGGAATTGGAATAATAGGGCGGTGTAATAATACTAATTATTAATAATAGCAATTGTCTAATATTGCTAATATTAAAAAAAAAAAAAAAATTGTTATAAGAAGAGCGTACCTCGATGTAGGAGTATCGACATATCACTTTGGCCATGCTACTCGACTGGAAAGCACTACTGAACTGAGGTTTGCAGGGAGTAAGGACAATGGAGATAAGTGGGGATATTCCAAGGAAAATGTAGCGTATCTCTTTGGGAGACCGCGTACTACGTCAGGGGGTGAGTCACCTTCTCGTACTGAACGCGTCAATCGGGAAGGACTCAAGAGCTAAAGGACAGTCAAGGAGAGTATGTTGAACTTAAAAGGTCAACAGCCAATCACCGTAAAAGAGGGGCATTCCATAACTAGCAGGTAATGGGCAAGGAAATGGTTTCAGGATTAAGTATATAAATGTAGAAGTGGATTATTTCTTTGTTCGCTCTCAAATAAGGCACTTCAGATGTACAAATTCTTGTATTCTAATAGGATGCATTTCTATATTGTAATGAGAGAAGGGGTCATTTAAATTATTCTTAATTCATAATTAAATTTTATCAGTTATCGCTGTTCAGAAATGAAGCACACTAAGAACTAGCTCATACTTTTTTCTTCATGGATCCATGGACTCACAATTAATGTCCAAACCATTAGAAAATAATTCTCGAACTAACCTCAAATTGTTGATTTATTGGGTTTTGACACAGCCATCATTATGAGTTGGAGATGAAATCATTTCTCAGGGAATGTATTGTTATAAAATAAATAAAACAAAAACCAATAAAAAGACTGGAAACTGAAACAAGTAGCTGCTAAACAAAATCCGCAAAGCCAGATAAAGTGAGAATATATAACAATTAATTTAAATGAAATTGAAATGAAAATAGGAATTACAAATGAGGGTAGTGAAATTTGTTAATTTTACCCTCTATGTTGTAACTTTCATATTACTAATATATTTTAATATTCCAAAGGTCTTGGGGAAAAAAAATTCATTTTTTTAAAGCTAAATATTTCTCCAATAATAAAAATGAATACAATAAAATATTAATTTAAGCTTGTCTCACTTGGCATTTGGCTGATAAAAATCGGTGGTTCATAACCTGCTCAGCCAGGAGCACACCATTCACCTACTGCAGAATTTCAATACCCCCCCCTCCCCTAAAGGATTATCATTTGCAAAAAGTGACCCAAGATACAAACATTTACTCTCACAAGTATGTATCTAAAACCGATAACTGGAAACCATGCGTAGTGCATTTTATGTCGTCCCTGTGGGAACACAAAAAAATCTGTCATTCCACCCCCCCCCCCCCCGATTAAATTTCTGGCGATTTTAAAAATCGATAATTTTAACGAAACGATTGTTTATTATATCTAGAATACATTTTTATTTTCACTTCATGATTTTGTAAACTTCGATAAATATATTATTGATATTATTTTTTGTTTCATTAGTACACGGTGCTTTTAAACTGTTTTTTTTTTTTTTTTTTTTAACGGCGCATCTACATCTTGGTCATTAGCGCCGGGCTATCTACAGGTTGCCACCCTTTTCTAATGCCAACAGCACGTGGTCGGTCACCCATTCAGGTACTGACCACGCCCGACGTTGCTTAACTTCGGTGATCTATGGGAACCGGTGCATTCAACGTGGCTACGGCCGTTGGCTTTTAAACTGTTAAACGAAAATAAAAGAACAGCAAAATAATTCAAAAATAGAAAAATATATAAATAAATTCATGTAGGACAAAAAGAAGGAAAGAATGCTATTAGGGCAAATATAAAATACAGAAAGTTACCTACTATGAATTAAGGAAAAGTCATTAATATTTCCCGTTTGCTATTATGTAGTTCTTTTCTTATTAAGAAATTCCTAACACGAACAGATTTTCCAGCCGAAATAAGCAACGTGAGAGCTGATAAACCCGGACCACCACCAGAAAGAGGATATGGGCATAACTACCGTATGTTTTGCTTTTGATAAAACGATTTAAGGAAATAACATTGGCGTGTAAGAAGAGTGCGAAATGGAGTGTCTGGGAAGAACCTTCCAGCAAATGATGGATCCGCGAGTCAAGGATGCATCAAAGGACGCCATCATCTTTATCGACTTACTTCACAAAGGTTATTTTGAAGTAAGTGAAAAATTCAAGGACTTTAAGTTCAATGAAAGTGTTCTACCAAATTAAACAATACGAATTATTCCCGCCGATGAGAACAGATTTCCACAGATGACGGAATGGTGTATACTTTTTACAGCAGTAATGATGTAAGACTACTATTGCAGATCAAACAAGAGATAAGTTAAAAAATGATCTCATTTTATGCAGTAATGTACATTATTATATGGATAAGTATTCTGAGAAGAATAGGCGTTTGAAACAATGTAGACAAAGGTATTCATCGAAAACTAGGTATAATTTCCTAGTCATTCGTCATGCCAAGGGAGCCACCAATGGTGAGCAACGCTGCATTTTTACTCTACAGTTCTTGCTAGAATTTGAGGAAAATGTATGACTGTATGCACATCGTGCATATATAATTACACACTAATACTGAAAAAAAAAGATATAGCCGAGTCCAAATTATGACTTGTCTTCAGAAAGACTGATATGTTAGATATACGATTTTAAAGTAAAATGAGTCACAGATAGTTAGCCGTTGACATAATAAGAAGTAGAGGAATGGTTTGCACTCGGCTAAGATAAAACGTCATATTTTCCGAACAATATTGTAAATTTCCGAAAGCCTTTGGCAGCTTTCTTCCGCAACAAATGACTAGGTGATGCCCTCCATCAGACAACTATAATCTTTAGGTAACCATGCATAAGTCTTATCCAAAAGTTATTGTGTTCTTCTCCATACCCTAGGCATTTGTTGCTGGAGAAAGCTGCCAAAGGCCTAAACGTTCGAAATGTAGGGTTTTCTGAAAATTTGACATTTCCTCCTAGCCAAATACCGAATAATTTTTTAAGCCCCCTAAGACCAAAATAGGGGAAGGACTTGGCCAAAAATGTCAGTTTCAATTTTCTCATACTAGGTACAATGCGCCTAAAAGTCTCAAAATTTACACGAACCTTCTTTTACACGAACTAAACATTTTTTTCCCGGATTTTTAGGAACAATTGGGTAAGTGGCTAACGCCTTAGATTTTCAAGCGGGAGATGGTGGGTTCGATTCCCATCGGCGGCAGGAATTTTTTTATCTAACGGCTCGTTGAGAATATTCCTCGCTGCACCCTTGATGGTGGCGCTAATGGCGGAGATGTCGATGCGCCGGAAAAAAATAGCATAAAATATAAAAATGACGCACCTCGATGTACGAGTACTTGCAGATAACCGCAGGCATTCTTCTCAATCCAAAGACACCTTCGGACTGAAGCTATCAGACCGAAGAGCTATGCAAGCGCCTTTGGTGGGGGAATCCAGGAAAGCTAACATAATCTAGAATTCAGTACGTCAGAAAGTTGAGTCATTCATTCAGGTGGAACGAAGCGATCGGGAAGGTAGGTCTCTGACATAACTCCTGCTTACAGGGTTTTTTTCTTAGGTTTCGACATCTTCCAAGAATAAAATTTAAAATTTGCAAGCGTTTCAATGAGTGATATCATAGCGATGAGTCGGCGACGAGGTACTAGGTCGTTTTTTGCTAAATTACCTTCCAGTAGTTGAAGGCAGTGACTCTTTTAAATAATTTCGGCAAAGCCACCCCATTTACACAAATAATTCTCTTGTCCATGACCAATACCTGTGAATGTTTCAAATACATTCCAAAGAAAACCCAAAATGAACAGAACAAAATTGCCTTCCCGAAGTTCTATACAAGCTTTGCATAAGAAAGTTCGTTTACATTGATCAAGTCACATCTGTGTTGACATTCTATTATCTTGATTGTAGTATTGAGTATGAAAATGCCAGGAGAGCTGAAACTAAAAGAAGGACACCTCCTACAAAACACGCGTTTCAAAGCTATCAGGAGCAAATGAAAGAAAGGTATTTGAATTGAATCACGGTTCTGAATAAAAGTGAAAGCTTGACCAAAGAACAGAAAAACGAGATGATGTGCAAGAAAGGATAGAAAAACAGATTTGACTCGGCATGGACCCATTTTTTGTTGTTGAAATACTGGTTCACTATTATATAACCAATGACACAATTAAAAATAATGTCAAATAAATACTAGGTAAACAAGAAAAGTTAGATTGAACTTGCTCACAATATTTTACAAGAGACACATTTTAAGGAAAGCACATTGAAGCAGACTGACCTGTGGCATGCGCCAGCAAGTCTTGCGTTTTAGGAGACCATTCAGACAGTGAAACAATTTCAAGACAAATAAAATAAAATGAGTTTTGTGTAATTTTTCCAGTAAAAAAATTATGCTACTGGCACTTAGGAATAATTTCCTACATGGAATTGTTCAGAATGCATTGTACTCCTCAAAAATACATCGCAACCGAGATAAGCACAGGACCCCGCATCGTTCATTTCTGATCGAAAAATAGAGAATTAACAAGAACATTTGAAGATAAAAATGTTTTTTTTTGTTTTGTTTTTTTTAATTTTAATAGGCACATTTATGGCAAAAGAACAATTATGACAGCCAAAACAGAGACCTCAACCTGGTCAAAAACTCATGGATATCTGCTGTCTTGGAACTTAAAAACGTCCTGAAAATATGCTTCTCTACAATAAATTATCTGACAACCAAGTGACAGAGCATTTGAACAGTGGGGACTACAGAAAAGTGTATCTATGATAAGCAAGGAACCAAGTCCTTTAAATTTGATTATAAAGAGTCTACAGAAGGTATGTTTTAATTTATTTTTATTATTATTTTGAAGGATGCAAGGATATAAACAAACACTCTGAAAACTAAACGCTCTGAAATAAAATCACTGAATAAATAAATCACGTTCAGATAAAAAAAAAAGTTCCCTTTTTTTCACACTGAAAATCCTACCACATGTCACTAATGCCAGGCAGTAGTCCGGTTACCCCAGTGGATTAATTAATTAATCATTCCAACTGGGCAACACTGACTGGAAACAGTCACAGGGCATAAACCATTCTATTTGTTGACAGTTAAGGCAACGTGGTTTTTTAATGTCTGGTGAACCAAGGAATGCAACCAAGCTTGTTTACGTTTATTATACTTATTTAATATCTTTATTATCAGGCTGTACCGTATGAAATGTCAGTTTTGTTTACTTTGCGATTTAATCCTTTCCCTTTTTATTTCATTATTTACAAACATCATTGTTATTCATATAGAATTAAAGCTCTTTTATTCCTATTATTTAATCAGTGACTTGCGTACTGTGTTGTGAGAACGATCCTCTGAGAAAAAAATAAAACTTAAATTATGACTTCAACGGAAATCCGTATTATTTTTCGTTGTGAATTTAAGCTCGGTCATAGCGCTGCTGAGGCGTGTATGAACATTAATACGGCGTACGGGGAGGGAACGGTGAATGAACGAACTGTTTACCGGTGGTTTTCCAAGTTTCGAAGTTGGAAATTTTGACCTTGACAACGAGGAAGGCCAGAAACCAAGCCTGACAATGACCACCAGAAAGAAAGGGTTGAAGCTTGTCCCTCAAAAAGCACTAGGGAATATGCCGAAGAACTCGGAGTAGGAGCCACGACAGTTTCAAGGCATTTGAAGGAAATCGGCAAGTCCAAAACTGACATTTCATACGGTACAGCCTGATAATAATGAGATTTACTTTGCAACTACTGCCTACCATATTTATGGCAAATAATAGATACAGGAATGTGGGGTGGACATTATAAGATTTAACTACAGAACCCAGAATGATTAATGAAGAAATTTGAAGTGATTACTATTGTCTCAGAAGTTACCATATTTCTATGAGAGTATTCGAAAATAAAATTCCCTAGAGGAATGGAAGTGACAAAATCGTGACTCAGGGAAAAAGTCTTGAATTTAATTTCAATATATTATCTGATACGATACGGAAAGTCCGAAGCTCTGGACGTCAGATCTAATCCATTTATCCTACGCACTGGATTTCACAATACGGCTTATGTTTATTTTTCGTTTTGAATAGGTATAACTTGGCTCCCAATGGGAAAACTAGGCTAATAAAACATCCTGGAACCTTAAGTTGAAATTTACAAATTGCATCAGGAATTGTTTGAACTTATTTTGCATTATGAAATACAAAATTCCGTCCCTACAAAGAGGAAAGATAGGACATAGCATTGGTTTATCAAATTTCGGTTCCTCTAATTGCCCAATTAAAAGATGAAATAATGGAAACTACATACACCCTACAAGCCAAGAATTAGGAATGATGAGGAGGGTTATCTAGATAATTTTGGTTAGTTACATTTGGCTTGTTTACCTCTTGTTATGAAATACCATAAATTTTGGTACACATTTAGAAACTTGGCTAATAAAATATGACTAAAACTTCATTATTATTTTAAGAATATGTGTTTAGGTCTTCTATGGACACAATTTGTTAATGAATTCTTATTCCAGTTCTCTATTTGCTCGATTAAATTTTTTTATTTAGATTGCGTTGGTAAAAAAAAAAAAAAAAAAAAAATTAAATACTAAATTATTATGCAATTACGCCAAAGTTTTCAATATTTTACATGTTACACTTAGATTATTTTTTTATACTTCTTTTCTTTAGAGTACTTCTATTTCTAGTGTATAATTAGGTGCATTTGTAAGATAATATAATAGTATAAGTGTATGTAACCTGTATGTATAGGTGTAACTATTTGTATTAAGGTAAATCTGAAGAAGAGCGTCCTCAGCACCGATTTTCTTCTAAGTTTCCACTATAACGTATTTTCATGCACTAAACACGAATCCGTTAAAAAAAAAGTTGCTCTCAACTAGGAAAGAAGTTATTAAGCACTAAAGTTCTCTGTTATGGAGGTTATAAAAGACGGGGTAAATACGCGCATGCGCAATAGTCCTTAATGACGAAGTGTAATTGAAATTTAGACTCACCTATGGTAGCTGACTTGTCGTAAACTGTCGCTTTTGGGCATACGGGCTATGCGTTTCCGCTCGCTTAAGAAGATATCAAACCCCTAGTCAATCCAACTCGCAGAAATTAATAGAATTCTATGCCCAAAAGTCGTCCTAGGCATTCTTCTAATTCTTCGTTTGTAACCTTCATAACAGTGAACTTTTTTTTTTTTTAAAAATAACTTCTTAGGGGTCTCCCGTGGTCTAATGGTTAGCGCATTGGATTCATAAGCGGGAGATGGTGGGTTCGATCCCCACCTCCGGCAGGAATTTTCTCATCTCATGGCTCGTTGGGGAAATTCCTCGCTGCACCCTGGATGTCGGCGCTAATGACCTGGAAGTAGATGCGCCGTAAAAAAAAAAAAAAAAAAAAAAAAAAAAAAAAAAAAAAAAAAAAAAAAAAAAAAAAAAAAAAAAAAAAAAAAAATAACTTCTTTCCTAGTTGAGAACAACTTTTTTTTTTTTTTTTTTTTTTTTTTTTTTTTTTTAAACGGATTCGTGTTTAGTGCATCAAAATACGTTATAGTGCAAAATTTGAAGAAAATCGGTGCTGAGGACACTCTCCTTCAGGTTTACCTGTATTAATGAATGTACATGTATAATTCCAATGGAATATTTGTGATTATGGTTGGATTTATATGCAAGAATTATATAGGGTGAATCGCTTTCGTAGCAAATGCTTATCAAAAAATAAATAGTTTTTTTTTTTTTATTTATTTTTTTATTTATTTTTTAATAAAAAAATACATCCTGGTCCTAAAATATAACATTAATTAATAAACGAGTTTTCCTACCTACAGGGGGGGGGGGGGGGAGAAAACACCCTATAATGAAGCAATTTGGACTAGTCATTCATCGATGATGAACCAATTTCCCGAATTGAATATACTTTCTTTCGCCTAACTGTTTAGAAATCTTCAAAAGAATTTGTTTGAGAACATGACGACACAAGAATGCGCCACAAGTGACTCATTGATGTAGAGGACATATTCAAATGAGCGGCGTCATTTGCGTAATGCAATTAAATTGGCCATAAAACTATTTAAAACGAGCCAATGTTCGCTTAGAACATTAAATATACTAATGTAATCATAATAAACTGGATTAATGTCCTGACGGTAAAAGGCACTACGTTATTAATAAAACGAGCCAATGTTCGCTTAGAACATTAAATATACTAATGTAATCATAATAAACTGGATTAATGTCCTGACGGTAAAAGGCACTACGTTATTAATAAAACGAGCCAATGTTCGCTTAGAACATTAAATATACTAATGTAATCATAATAAACTGGATTAATGTCCTGACGGTAAAAGGCACTACGTTATTAATAAAACGAGCCAATGTTCGCTTAGAACATTAAATATACTAATGTAATCATAATAAACTGGATTAATGTCCTGACGGTAAAAGGCACTACGTTATTAATAAAACGAGCCAATGTTCGCTTAGAACATTAAATATACTAATGTAATCATAATAAACTGGATTAATGTCCTGACGGTAAAAGGCACTACGTTATTAATAAAACGAGCCAATGTTCGCTTAGAACATTAAATATACTAATGTAATCATAATAAACTGGATTAATGTCCTGACGGTAAAAGGCACTACGTTATTAATAAAACGAGCCAATGTTCGCTTAGAACATTAAATATACTAATGTAATCATAATAAACTGGATTAATGTCCTGACGGTAAAAGGCACTACGTTATTAATAAAACGAGCCAATGTTCGCTTAGAACATTAAATATACTAATGTAATCATAATAAACTGGATTAATGTCCTGACGGTAAAAGGCACTACGTTATTAATAAAACGAGCCAATGTTCGCTTAGAACATTAAATATACTAATGTAATCATAATAAACTGGATTAATGTCCTGACGGTAAAAGGCACTACGTTATTAATAAAACGAGCCAATGTTCGCTTAGAACATTAAATATACTAATGTAATCATAATAAACTGGATTAATGTCCTGACGGTAAAAGGCACTACGTTATTAATAAAACGAGCCAATGTTCGCTTAGAACATTAAATATACTAATGTAATCATAATAAACTGGATTAATGTCCTGACGGTAAAAGGCACTACGTTATTAATAAAACGAGCCAATGTTCGCTTAGAACATTAAATATACTAATGTAATCATAATAAACTGGATTAATGTCCTGACGGTAAAAGGCACTACGTTATTAATAAAACGAGCCAATGTTCGCTTAGAACATTAAATATACTAATGTAATCATAATAAACTGGATTAATGTCCTGACGGTAAAAGGCACTACGTTATTAATAAAACGAGCCAATGTTCGCTTAGAACATTAAATATACTAATGTAATCATAATAAACTGGATTAATGTCCTGACGGTAAAAGGCACTACGTTATTAATAAAACGAGCCAATGTTCGCTTAGAACATTAAATATACTAATGTAATCATAATAAACTGGATTAATGTCCTGACGGTAAAAGGCACTACGTTATTAATAAAACGAGCCAATGTTCGCTTAGAACATTAAATATACTAATGTAATCATAATAAACTGGATTAATGTCCTGACGGTAAAAGGCACTACGTTATTAATAAAACGAGCCAATGTTCGCTTAGAACATTAAATATACTAATGTAATCATAATAAACTGGATTAATGTCCTGACGGTAAAAGGCACTACGTTATTAATAAAACGAGCCAATGTTCGCTTAGAACATTAAATATACTAATGTAATCATAATAAACTGGATTAATGTCCTGACGGTAAAAGGCACTACTACGTTATTAATAAAACGAAAACAATTTACAATTTCTAATGTATACCCAATACAATTTTTTAGTTTTGTTATTTAGTATTAGATCACTCTAACACTTTAATAAATAAATAAATATTTAGTCTTAGTTAATTAATTAGCACTATTTAACAATATAGTAAAGAAAAATGCCCGTCACAAATTCCATAAGAAAGATGGTAATAATTTGTTTATAATAATCTATTAAAGTACAAAATAGACATGAACATTAACTACGGTATTTTAAATTTTTAAATGACCAGCTCACTGAATTACTAAGCTTTTACTTCATTTTGTTCCGGCTTAAACACCGGTTTTTTTTTTTTTAAACACATTAGTTGGGCATCATCTCTACGCAGATTCGTTGCAAGGAAGTAATTTGGTTCTGGAGTAAATCCACATTCCTAATTCGACCGAATTAGATCATCTATCTTTTTAAATATCCATGAAATAGGCAGATATATGTTAAGAATAAATCTACCGTTAGGGGCATATTGGTAATTCCCCACCCCCCCCTTTAAGATGAACCGAACAAGTTCAATCGTTTTTTATAGGAATGTTAAATATACAAGTGGTAAAAAAACGAAAATTCTAGACGGTATCGTGGTAATAGACATATAATAAATAAGTGCATATATATATATATATATATATATATATATATATATATATATATATATATATATATATATATATATATATATATATATATATATATATATATATTTTGTGAAGTGAATGAAACATTGTGTTCCAATACACAATGTGTAAAACTTGTATTTTACACCATTCTATCATATATTTTTTTGTTTATAGTCCATTAATGATTTCACATTACATCGAATAGATAATAAATAAATACATAATACTGTATAATTGTTTCGAGCGAATTACCTTAGTTGCGAGTGCTCATAAATAAATGAATTAAATAAATTAATTTTTTGTTATTTAAAATTTCTTCTTGTTTTTTTTAATCTTTTTTTTTTTTTTTTTTTTTTTTTTTTTAAGTTTCAACTGTTTTTGTGAGTAGGGCGCTCTCCCCTATTAATTGTCTTTAAAGTAGTGTATTCTCTCTTACAAAAATCTCTGAAACTTGAATTATGAACCTATATGAAAGAGCTCTTTTTCTGTAGTGAACAATTAAAAAAAAATATATAAAAAATAAAACATAAGGTCTTATAATTTTAGTGTAAATTGGGGTTTTTTTTTTTATTATAGGTAGGCGTTTATTTTTGATTATTTTAATTTATTTGATAATTGCTGTTTAATGTGAAGCTGCCTGGATTGGACCAGTATATAATTATCATTTAGTATTAGTATTCTGGGCCACAAAGTAAAACATTGATATACCTAATAGTATAAACAAGATAACTTATTGTGTAAGTTATTTCATTTTATTTTATTTATTTATTTATTTTTTTACGGCCCATCCACATCTAGGCCATTAGCGCCGGACTTATTGTGTAAAATCAATCATTGACATTCGACAATAAATAATACACGTCCCCTAACCATTGTACCTAATGACAAATTGAAGTGAGACCAAAGTGTTCTGGTGACCTGACCCGATGGCTATATCCATGCAAGAGGTTTCAGGTCACGACCTGGATAAATGTTGGCAGGTCGAGGGGGTCGTTTAAATTCAATTTCGTCTTATGTTGTCATTGCAACATTTTACGGTTAAAAAAAAAAAGAAATCATTTTATTATTAAAATAAAATAATAAATATATAAGTCGAAGGTGATGATGGGGAAGGATCAATGATTTCTTGAAGAAACTGGCAGGAGTTGCTCCCCAAAATTGTTTAAGACATTACCTTATATTTGCGACGTTTCGAATCTTTTTAGGTTGATCATTAGGCATCTACTATGTAAAATAAAAGTAAAATGAAGAATAAGGAGGAAACCTCAACTATGTCACTAATACCGAAACAAATACAATTTATGAGGTATATAATTTACAATGTATTAGGTACGTTCAATGAAGTCGTGTTAAGGTATATTATAATTTTTAAGTTTCATATTATTAACTTAAAACTTAAAAATTATAAAGATAACACAATTTTGGGAAGCAACTCCTGCGAGTTACTTCAAGAATAAATATAGAAAATAAAAAATGATTTGGTCGCATACATCTTTCATATATATTCACGAATCTATATGAACACACATACATGTTCATATATTATTCTCTTGTATGGAATACTCCAAATTTAAACGATACTGGAAATGAATGCAAAAAATCAAAGTATTGCTTAAAACCTTTTATGGCTCGCGTATCATTAGGTAGTACATCATACTAAATGGTAGCGCTTCATAAATATTATTGTTTTTCGTGAAATTTATTCTTTCGAGAGTAATTTAATTTGCATTCGAAATTTTAGAGATTGGACAGATATTTACATCACACAAAGAGGCAAAAGTACATTGAAAACCCGCCTCGGGGCTTTGAAAAGTCACATCGGGTTATAAGGTCACTGTAACATATACATGTATTTATTCAATGCTTGATCGCAACGGAGGCGACTACCAAATTATTAAGTCTATATGGAAACGTCAGCTTTAAACAAAATGATAATATTAATAAATAAATTATAATAGATAATCACTTGGAACGCCCTGTGTCCAGAGTTTCCTGGAAAATATACATTTTAATAAATACATAGCATTAAATTCCAAACGCAAACCATTTACTGTTAGATCATTAGAAGATAGAAAGAATTCAATTTTAAGGGAATGTTCAATTCTTAAAAACAAATTTTCAGACACACCACCATGGAAATTAAGGAACTTAAGGATTGACCTGACGCTAACAAAATACAAAAAGACAGAGCCGACTTCAACACTATTTTACAAACATACTATCAACGCCATAATGAGACAAAACCCGAGGACATTATACACTTATACTGACGGATACAAGACTGACTCTGGAACAGGGGCAGCCGCCATTGTGAATGACAACATTTATCAAATTAAATTACCTGAATTGACGACCATATATACTGCCGAACTCTACGGAATACTTTTAGCACTGACTAACGTTCATAAAGCAGAAACTGACACGATTACCGTTTGTACTGACTCCTTAAGTTCCTTATTGTCCTTACAGAACATTTACAGTACACATCCTATTATCCAAAGCATATTTTCACAAATAAACATTCTACAAAGTATAAACAAACATATTACTCTCCTATGGCTACCTGGACACGAAGACATAAAAATGAGTACAGCTGTGGACATACAAGCCAAACTAGCTACCAACCGACCTGAACCCGACGTAAACACAGTGACGACTTCTGACTTAAACAAAACCATACACACTAACACACTGTATGAATGGGAAGAAAATTGGTTGATGAGTGAATGTAAATTAAGAGAAATTAAGAACACGACCAAAGCCTGGGTAACAGAATCATTCACTCGACAAGACGAAGTAATTTTATGCAGACTCCGTATAGGCCACACCCGACTTACCCACTCATACTTACTGGACAGAAAGGAAAGACCAATGTGTAGACTATGCAACAGAACATTAACTGTAAAACATATCCTGACAGACTGTAGACAACGCAGCAACTTAACGATTCCTCATGACTTACATGACTTACTGACAGAAGGTAGTCCGTACATTCAAACACTTCTAACATATTTAAAATACACACACATTCACTCGAAAGTATAACTATATGTCATTTTTAATGGAAACATTTTATTCTTTATTATTTTATTGTATATAATATTTATATATATATATTTTTTTAAATTTTATTTCTTTTTTTCTTAATACTTTTTGTTACCTTCGTCTATTTTATAACCAACTGACTACCAACTGACTGACTTTGATTCTGCCGTTCTTATGAGGTCGTCGCCCTTGTTGCGAAACTCAACAACAATAAATAAAAAAAAAAAATAATAGATAATCATAACATAAAGGAAATAAATATAATTTCAGAAAAAGTAGCAAAACATTTAAAAGCCAAAAATATATTTAAAAAAATTATTTATTTACTTACATATACATGTAAGTAAATAAATATTTACTTATCTTTGCCATTTCTAATTTAGTCCTTTGTTTTTTACCTACTCTTAACAAAGCTGGGTAAAAAAACTAACGTTCTCGATAGTCCAAAAAAAAACCTTTGTTCACTTAATATGCACATCAAAAACTGTTTTATAATATATGTTTATGGCTTAAAATTATGCTTACTGTTTTTCATTATTTTTTTTTTTTTTAAATTGTGAATATTTATTTTTTGGCTTAAAAAGGCTGCCAACGATCGAAATTTATTTTTTTCTGAAAATCTGACGTTTCTCTTCGCCGAATCCCAACTATTCCTTGTCTATTCTAGTTTATGAACTTAAAAGGCGTATTCGTGACCAACAGCTGCAGATATTTCTGCTTTCGACAATTAAAAACAGAAGTAAACCATCCTACCTCCTGTTCTGCTAATCTCTTACTGCTTCCATTATTTGTTTTTTAATATTCTGGCGAATCCTTTTTTAATAATCAGTTTTAATATATAGGCAAAACCTTTGCAATCTGATTATTTCCTTTTTTTCCCCCTTCAATATTAAATAATGAAACATGTCAATAGTAATGAATTATAAAATGCTGTGTATATATATTGTATATTTATGAGTAGTACACACTCTATTTGTATGGGATACATTTATAAAATATTTGATTTGATTTGATTATTTCCTGCAAGTATTCCAGGCATGTTGGTTAGAATAACTATTCATAATGTGATTCTGGAAACTGGGTCATCTCGGAGAGCTCCCTGGTAATTTTGTTTTTATTTTCTTTCTCTCTATAGTAAATTCTCCAGGAATTGAATAAGGAAATCGTAAAAAGAAAGTCGAAGAAGAAAACATAATTTGCTCTAAAGGTTAGACTAAAGAAAATTGCCCCCCCCCCAAAAAAAAACACGGATCTAGAGGAATTTTTTGTTGAAAATGAGTCGAAAAATGGCCTCCAGGTGATCCAGATCTACTCTGTGTATGTATTTATGTAGGTGGGTATATATATATATATATATATATATATATATATATATATATATATATATATAAAATAGTTGTGTTTATTTGGGGTTTTAGATGTACTAAGACATGTAGATGACACAAGGAAAATCCTTGTAAGGTATTGAAAAGAAAGAGAAAAGGAGAGAGTACCAGTGGGAGTATTATGAGAGTGAAGCATAGAGATATGAATGAAAACAGCCCACGAGAGCATTCAAATACTCTCAATGGATCAAGTTCATGATAAATGAATTAGCCCCCTCCCCCCTGAAGTTCTACTGCCCTAAATTCCGCCATGATAATGCAGGACACCCTTCCCCTAGTGAAATTGAAGAAGTGCTGTTTCATCGTCTTTAGAACTCGACCGGCCTGTCACTCATATTGACATTTCCACGCCCAGTCCGGGAACCAGTCCTTTTCAGTACGTTTCCTCCCTCCCTCCATAGAGAGGAAGCTCGCTTATCATGTGGACGTATTCCGAAAGTACCGACTAGAAAATTTTACGATTCAGAACACAAAGATCACCAAAATAACGGTGGATAATATTTTGAAAACTCATATTTTTAGATGGAACAGGCTCACCGTCATTCCCTTGGCTCCCATCAAGGATGAAACTAATGGCCTGATGAAGCTGGAGAGGAATCCTGCGAAATATCGCAGGAAGGCGTTCCAACTATATATATATATATATATATATATATATATATATATATATATATATATATATGGCTCGATTATATTTAAATTTAAATACTGTAATTGGCTCTAGGTTTTGCATTATCGGTTGTCTTTTCAGGAACCTAAAACCTATGTACTGTCTAATGCAACGTAGACGAGCCTTTCCCCACAAGGGACACTTCATAAATGTATGTCGTTCAATTGTTTCCTTTAAATATTCTAATATACTATTATTAGAATATTATTGCTAGTAAAATTTACTTTTTCGTTTAAATGTTTTAAACTCACTATTCTTTTTATTAGTATTTACTTAATTTATTTTATTTTTTTTACAGCTGGATATTATATTATTAGGACGATTATAATTTATGCTCTATATTCTCACCTATGTGATATTTATTTCGGTTTCAATTTTTACGGTTTTTCTGTCCAAGTAAATAAATAAATAAAAATAAGAGAGAATTAAAATAACAAATTATTTAAGAAAAGGTAAGAACAACAAAATTTTAGAAGGTTCAAACCATTAACAGGAGGGCCATTTGTTGGAGCTACAGGCCTCAATCTTGCTCGGTGACTAACTCAAATCTGACAGCATCAAATTAAACATAGATTAATCTTTTCCTGGATGCAATTAAGCCTAATTTCTCAGGGCAAAGCTCCAATTCATAATAAATAATTTTTAAAAGAAAGTTAATACTACTTGGAAGTAATTTGTACTGTTTTTTTAGTTTTTTTCGCCAAGTCTGGAAATAGTTCAAGTTCTTTGTCCAGAAAATCATGATAGTCTTAAGGAAATAACTCTCGGGATTCTGGACCTTAAATGTAAAAAAAAAACATTATTTAAAGTTGTGTTACATACAATAAAGATAGATTTTATTTTGCATGTCCCATGATTTTGAATATACTATGTGATTTTTTGTAATCTATATATACTTTTAATCTGGAAACTGTGCAGCTGAATCTCTGTCACAAAAGAGGGCGAAGAACCCTTATGGGACCAGGAAAGGTCTTATGGGACCAGGAAAGGTAAAACGGTTCCATGAAATATCCTGATCTATGAACAAATGGCTTAATCTTCTAATCAGAATGATGGTTCGTTAGCTTGTACACTCTCACCATGATGGGGTGAAAGAAGCGATATAATAATAATTTATACATGATTTACACATTTAATAATAATAATACATGATTGATCAGTCGTCTAAGCTATTCAAATTGAATTCCTCCAACTTTATAATATTGTAGAATAACATACAGCCTTTAAAGATTTCCGGCAGATATGTGACAACTTCTATAGATGCACCGCTCAAGGACACACAATTCCTTTGTGTTTTGATTTAATAAAACTGTAAAAATTCCATAATCCCACGCAGGATCAGGTAGCTCCATTACAGACATTTACATAAGGCGAGTGGGCAGGTTTTATCGCTTTGTAGGATAATGACTGGAGTCCTAGAAGCATTTTATTCTATACCGCTGCATGTGCAGTTAATAGTCAGACTGCAGTGTTTGAAGCTGATTTAATGCCTTATATCACATCTGTCCTTCTCACACAAAGCTCTTTTGAATAAATGAGATTCTCGTGGCTCGCTTTTGCATATTATATGTACGTTTTTTACTTTATATCCTTATATTTCTCACAACCATTTGTATAAACACTTATCAACCAGTGTTTCGTCACAATTATTATCGACCCTTGTATATTTTTCTTGCTGTAAATAGTCTACATTAACACATGTTACCTGCATAAATTTCATAAAATTAGCTCTATTCAGGCCTATGAGACAGCTCATGGTTAGCTGGGTTGTGAGCTAGGCAAAAATTATTGTGCACGACACAGACCAACAACTCTCTATACATCAGAATCCGAAATTAACACAGACTGTGGAAGCCTGTGTTAATATAAATTTTAGTCATGATGATTAGATAGTTAGCCGTCGAGGTGATAAGTAAAGATGGAATGGTTGGGATTCGGCTAAATAAACCTCAATATGATTTTGTTTTAAAAAATCTATATTACGGACGTTTCGGCTACTCATTGGTAGCCTTCGTCAGCTAAAATGACAAAAAAAGAAATTAATACAAAAACAAAAAAAAATATAATTGTGATAGGTAACAGAACTATAGATATAACGTATAAAAGAACATATCGTCTTAAATTCTTAGAATGAGTAGAATGAAAAAGTAAATAGGTACAATAATTGATTTTAATAGTAATTAGTAACGTTAATTGATTTTACAAAGAAATAAGAAACTACATACCAATGACAAATATAGTAGCTAATAGTAACATTAATTAATTTTACAAAGAAATAAGATACTACATACCAATAGAAATGCCAAGCGGCAGAAGACCAAGGTTGGCAATTAAGTAACCATTGTAGAGTGTCTAAGGAGAAAGGAATCTACTGGGGTATAAGTAAGTGAAAACAGCAGGTGGTGGGAGAAATGTCGGTAAGGATCAAAAGGCATGTTTATGACATTTTTATGACAGGAAAGGAGAAAAAGGTGTTAATGGAAGGATACCCAAGGGGCATGGTAAAAATCTAGGTGGGACGTCGGGAGAGTATTTGGAAAATATTAGCGTACATAGGAGAAATGCCTTGTTGGTCAGTTTTGTAGTTTATATTGTTTTTGTTTAAGTTTGTGTGTACACATTCGGAGATCTGTAGTCTTTTTTTGTTTCGTTCGACGACACGAGAATTCTTTCTACACAACGAAACAAAAAAAGACTACAGATCTCGGAATGTGTACACATAAACAATATAAACTACAAAACTGACCAACAAGGCATTTCTCCTATGTACGCTAATATTTTCCAAATACTCTCCCGACCTCCCACCTAGATTTTTACCATCCCCTTGGGTATCCTTCCATTAACACCTTTTTCTCCTTTCCTGTCATAAACATGCCTTTTGATCCTTACCGACATTTCTCCCACCACCTGCTGTTTTCACTTACTTATACCCCAGTAGATTCCTTTCTCCTTAGACACTCTACAATGGTTACTTAATTGCCAACCTTGGTCTTCCTCTGCCGCTCGGCATTTCTATTGGTATGTAGTATCTTATTTCTTTGTAAAATTAATTAATGTTACTATTAGCTACTATATTTGTCATTGGTATGTAGTTTCTTATTTCTTTGTAAAATCAATTAACGTTACTAATTACTATTAAAATCAATTATTGTACCTATTTACTTTTTCATTCTACTCATTCTCAGAATTTAAGACGATATGTTCTTTTATATGTTAATTGTATCTATAGTTCTGTTACCTATCACAATTATAATTTTTTTTGTGTTTTTGTATTAATTTCTTTTTTTGTCATTTTAGCTGACGAAGGCTACCAATGAGTAGCCGAAACATCCGAAATATAGATTTTTTAAAACAAAATCATATTGAGGTTTATTTAGCCGAATCCCAACCATTCCATCTTTACTTATAAATTTTAGTGTTTTCACATAAGTGTAAACCAAAAATCAATCCATCGGAAGCCAATGTTTGCTACAGAAAAACATTTATTTATTAGTCGTAGCGAATTGCACATTTTCTTTTACTTTTCGATAGACGGCGATGTAAAACAGGTTTTGATAAAAGAGTGCCTTAAATATGAATTTTAATCATTCTAACCAATAATTAGGGGAAAATTATTTATTTTTTTAATTTTAACGTCCACTTATACATACCACAGATTTTTAGGAATGGTTATCTACTGGTTACCACCCTTTTCTAGCCAGGATAGGACCGATACCTTATCTTTTCTTGAAAGAAATGCCATTATCCCAAGTGAAAATCGAACCAACGATATTAGGCAAGAAGTGCTCACGCCTTAGCACTCCCGGTCAACCAAAAATTATTAAATAAAAAATAATAATTGAGTCAGCTGTTCATTATTTATTTATACATTAGAGAGACCGCGACAAGAACAATTCCCCCGGTGTCCGTGAGTGTTAAGGCGTGAGCACGTAACACTCTGTGCCAAGGGTCGTGGGTTCGATTCCCACTATGGGGTGGTGGCTTTTCTTTAAAAAAAGAAAAGGCATCACCCCTGTCCTGGCTAGAAAAGGGTGGTAACCTGTAGATAACCCGTCCTAAAATTCGTAGTTAATAATAAAGAACGTTAAAATTTAAATAAATATATATGGGCTATGTGGCTCCAGCAGGACATTTTTGTAATTACTGTTGTTTTTTATTTGTCAGTTTTCCTTTTCTCTTTAAATTTATTTTCTATTTCTACTTTTTCCTGAATTATATTTATTTTGTTAGATTATTATAATTTAATCATTCTAGACCTTCTAATTTGCTTTGTTTCGGTCCAGCAACTAAAAATAAATATTTCTATGAGTCGCTCCTAAGGTTGTGACTGGCTTTTATAAGGATGATTTACGAAGCAGGAAGCGACGATTTTCAGCTCAATAACCTATAAAACTCCACTGTGAAGTAAACAAATCCTCTTGGTCAGCAAGTGTCACTTATAAATTCTCTTGGCAAGTGTAATGACAGGCAATTAGCATTTCGAGTTAGAACCAACGAGGGTTGTCATCCTTTATTTATATTACGCTGCACATTTTTTGAGGCTTATGGACTTTATTAGTATCCTTTAATGACACTTGTTAGCGCTTTTCGAAGGAATGTAGCTATTGAAGTTGCACTCATGAAAGAAATTTTGAAGAATATCTTTAAATATTAACATTAATAAAAAATATATCAAAATAAAATCAGAGGCTTTGATGTTTATCCCCTCACTCTTTGATGACCACCGCCACTCGGCTTGCTCGCTCACTTGATTCTGCAGGAGCAAGCGACAATCCCCTTCTCACTCGATCTTCCTCATTTTGAGTGAGTGTAAGTAGTGTAATATTACTTTTTTTAGTTGGGTTTTTCAAAATGTCTCGCCGACCGGTTTTAGCCCACATATGGTTTACACGACAGCTGTCACAATTCCCCTCCAACAACTAGCCACAATTTTTGATTTTTCGATATAAAACTTGATATAAAGCATTTCCATAACAAAAAAATTTAAGAGTTCAGCAAACTATCTAAAGGGGTGATGTACTCACGGTACAAATTACTATTACATATGTCCAACGGTCGAAATTTAAGTTATATACAAACGAAACGCGGCATACGATGTGCTTATCTTCGAGAGAGAAAGATGAGTTTTAAAAATAAATCAATCCATGAGGACTAGCGATTTACTCGAGAAACAAGTTATTAATTTTCTCGTAATTGCAAGCTTTGTGAATAAGTAATACGAAACGCGTTTAAGTAAAATCGCTCCATTAGAAGTTAGAGTTTGCTGGGGGACAAAATTACATAAAAAATTAATTATAGAGTTATCTATTCATGACAAATATATATGAGCAAAACTATTTATTCTTACTTTTTATTTATCAAGACAAGTTTAAACACTGCTCCGAAATGTGCATACAACCACTCTACAAATTTCTTATATACAATTACTCTAAAATTTTGAATATGAAATATTTTTTTTTTTGCTCACAATCAGTCTTGGATTTGGCCAAGTTCTACGGTAGTACAAGGTGAGCACGTTATCAGTTCTGTGCACAGATTTGCAAACATGAATCCAAATAAAGGTGTGGAGTGAATGTGGCCACTCGTTGGGCTAGATACCTATAAATTGGTTCTTAGTTCTAAATAAGGCAGAAGAAGCAGGCAGGAATGTGGATCTTACGCCACTGCACGCCCTTCACTCCTACTTATGCAAAAAAAAGCTATTCTATTCCTTGTAAATTAGTTCATACTAAAAAATCGCTAATATCATTTACATTATGTTATGCCAATATTAAACATTCATATTTTCGTATGGCTGATTGGTGAAACTTCATATTCAGAAAAGCGAAGAAACGGTCACAACCATCACAGATTTTTCGTGTGGTAGAAGATTTGTTTGTTTATTTGATTCTTTGTGGCGCAAAAAACTTCTCGGTTACAATTGCCCTAAAACCAATGAAAAGAGCAGCTTATACCTAATTAGTCCAGCAGATTTGAAGTTGGGAGTGTAGCTGCAATTAGAGACTGGGATCTAATCCCACCATTAGACCGGTGTCACTCTTACCGTCGCGCATCACGGGATTTGGGACAGTGATCTGCTCACGAGCTGAATCCAAGGACGAAGAAAGAGAGAGTTTCTACAACGGGAGTGACTCAAGAGCAATTCCCACATTTTCCACTTATAAGCTCAAGGACAATTTGTTTTTGTAGGTTATTGTTGCAGGTGCATATATTTTCTTATTTTTTTTTTTTTTTTAGCCATGAGTGCTAAGGCGTGTGCACTTCGTGCCTGAGGTTGTGGGTTCCATTCCTAATAGAGGCGATTTCTTTCAAAAAAAAAAATAAAAAGCATTAGCCCTGTCCTGGCCAGAAAAGGGTGGTGACCTAGAGATAACCCGTCTTCTACCTCACTGTCGGAATCGCGAATATTTTCGTTTTCATGGGTTTCTGTATCGTACTCAGTGTAATACTTTGGGGTCTTTCAATCACTTTAGATATTTTTTATATTTGTTTGAAAATGTCGTTTAGTGTTACGATTAGGTTCAGTAATCCAGGAAAGATAATCCCTTGAGTACCTTATAATCACTGTACGTTATTCCTTTCGGAGATTACGGGGGACGTTCTAATATAAAATATAAAGAATAAAATGAAAAACATTTAAATACGAATTTCGGTCAATTAAGATAATTTTATAGGCATGTAAATTCTATTGTTGCTACTTAAAAATATACAGTTTAAGAGCTTTACGATTTTTTTTAACATATTTTTTCTTATTTAGGTTAAAATGAAGCAGTGGCTGAAGTTTCATGAAACTCCGACTCTGGACACTAATAGCTTAAAATTACCCATTTTTTTTTTTTTTTTTTTTTTTTTTTTTTTTTTTTTTTTTTTTTTTTTTTTTTTTTTTTTTTTAAGGAAGAAAACAAAAATTAGGGTCGCCCAAGGTACATTAATAATTTGGTCTCAAGGAAGAGGGGAACATGTTACCCTTACAAACGACTTTACAGAGGCTTTGGAAGGTTGCAGTATCATCTTCAGTGCGTCTTTGGAGGCGACTCACTCCCAAATAGAATATTTCTGAAGTCAGAGAGTTACTCAACTTCCAAGAAGCACTGAAGATGATGTTAAAGAACCTGAAGATGAAAATACATTAATAAATCTGTAGCGGAAACGTATGCTGTAAATTTATTTATTCTTCATAAACTAATAATGTTGTTAGCGATTAGTATGAAAACATATCATAGCACCGAGCAGTTAGTTTCAGCATTTAATATTGATTACACGTTACATCAATAAATTTTACACTGTGCACGTGTAATTTTGGTACAATAAATAACTAGAAAATCCATAGGTTGATGTATAAGCTACAAATCACTGGTACATGCATTCTGATGGGAGGATGTAATTCTTTTTATTTTTTTGCAAAAGTCCTTTTATTTTTCGAAGGCTATACATGAGCGAGCATTACCGCAATGTTCTTGGAGGCTTGTGCAGCCAATAAATCTACACCTTGAATATTTAAGGCCCTTCCTCTCCCGAACAGCTGGTGGGCGATGGAACAGGTCCTCAAGCAGGTGCGAGACTCCCCACTAAAAATAGGGGACTGGTCTAACAGCTGCCCTCCAACAACTAGCCACAAGCCCTACAAGGAGAACCGACATGTTTTTAAAACCTCTGGACGCTAGGGGGGATTGGAATTCTGTAGAGAATAATAGATAAATTACATCTCAAACTATATATTAACTAACAAAGTGAAGACCGCTAGACATATTTAGTAGAAAACAGGATGGCGTTAACACAGTGTACGAGTAAAATTCCACTTTCCTACACTTATTCATGGTCCTGAAAAGGTCGAAATGTAGATTTGTCTGAAAACTGACGGTTTCTCTTAGCCGAATTCCAACCATTCCTTCACTTCTTATGGACTCAGCAGCTAACTATCTTCATCGCAGTGAGAAATTCCATTTTCTGTTCTACTATTAAATTACCAGACTCTTCGAATAATACGGCAAATTCGAAGCCTTGGTATTGTGATAGAATGCGAAATTGCCTTTCGCAATCCTCGACTGTTCAAAAGTTCTTAAAAACAAACGAAATGTCACTTCGTATATTTTTGTTATTATTGCTGCAGGTGCGTATATATATATATATATATATATATATATATATATATATATATATATATATATATATAATCTTAAAATTACAATGTTAGCATTATGTTTAAGCATTTTATTTTTAAATATAGAGGCCTGGTGGCCGTGATAGTTAAGGCGTGAGCACTTAACACTCCTATTTAGAAAAAAGAAAAAGCATCAGCCCTATCCTGGCTAGAAAAGGGTGGTAACCTATAGATAACAAGTCCTAACATTCGTAGTTAATAACAATGGACGTTAAAATTTAAATTTAAATAATTACTGTTACATTCTTGACTTACCTGTTGGCGGTTCCGTCGTCACTGGCTTCGGTTAGGAAACCGATGCAAGGGACGACGGTCTGCACCAACAGGTATGACAACAGTATATTTGCAGGCGGATCTAATCCTTTACATTATTTACCAACTGCTACATTTTTAACTGTAAAGGTTAGCTTGGTTCTATCTGTACCTATTATTTCTGTATAAATGATGTGGTACAAATAAATAGTTCCATAGTCTTTCTGGCAAGTTGTCATTGATTGTAAAGTGTTTAGAAGGCTATGTAGTGTCCGGTGAAGGAATTCTTGATTTAATATTTAATTTTCATGATCAAATATACCTGTAATCAACAAATTCATTGATAAAGAGACAGTAATTTTCGTTTAATTGTATTTCGATACTTTGTATTTAGGGTCGTTAAGAGGACACCATATTGGCCCCTGTCTGAAATTCCATTCCCCGAAAACCGCACTGATTGGAGTATTCAATTTCTGCTAAAGGTATGGAAATAAACGCATTAAAATTGGGAAATGACCATTTCCCCGGAGCGGAACAGCCTGTCAAAGAGCTTCATATTGGGCTGAATTAATAATGGGATTTGATTCTGGAGTGGCGTGCGGGGGGGGGGGGGGGTAGCGTTCGATTTTATTAAAGAGAAGGAAGGGGAGAGGGGTGCTGTCACGTTAGTACCCGGGAGCCAATATTGAGTTGTCGTCAATATAGGGGCAGGGGAGAGATAGAACCAGCCAATAAGTCATATTGCTTCTTGTATCTTGCATCTATCTAACCTCTTACAACAAGGATTTCCCTTAGGATAATCTTCAATTTTCCAAAAAAGAATTCACCTTAGAATAACCTTCTTCTTAGCTCATAATGGCCTTTAATTCTTAAAGAAAAATATCTGTCCCACAGGAGCTGAATAATTTGGCATATTACTAAGAAATGTACTCTGCATTTCTGAGTAATTTACATAAAATAACATAAATATCTAAAAAAAAATAAACACACAAATGAACAGTTTTACTCTTTTATAGTTGTTTTACTGTTTTATAGTTGTCTCAATGAACACCAGAAGCCGGGTACAGCGCCCACGTTAAGCGTCCCTAGAGGTAAAAGTTTTTAGGCTATACAACGAACTCATCGAATCGTTTGATATTAGAATGTTAAATACCAAGTTTCGGGCTGAGAGAAAAAAAAACTGTCGCCGCTATCGTATTAATAAACATAGACATTAATGAAATTAACATTATTATTTAAATTCTGACATCCTATCATAAATAACACCTTTTTAGGGGATATGCAAAGGTTACTAACTTTTTCTAGCTAAGATAGAGCCGATTCCTATTTTTTTATGTGGTCATGCCGTATCTCTCACGTTCGCCCGACCATATATATTAATAAATATAAGTACAAGATATATACACTAAACAAAACGTAATATTCCAATATAAACTTTTAATCCAAATTGTCGATATAATTTATTTTCCTGATTAAATGGCTTAAGGAGAAAAAGTGAACTGCCCCGGACTTGGTGGTGAAACCGTCCAGTTAAGCACGAATTCGCGGCAATTGAAATGACGAAAATGAAAATTACGCAATCGGGAGAAAACGATCCCTTTAATTGGCCAAGACCTTTCTGCAACTTGCACAATCATCGGCAAGAGAAGAGCAAAATGACGGAAACCTGTCACTCTCTCCTCATCACTTGTCTCAAATGGGAGAACAGCTGATGCGGCAACCACCAAAAGGTCTATGGTATTCCGTCAAGATTGGCCAATTTCATTTTTGTCCGGTCTGATATGCAATCATCACCATCATCATCAGCTAGCCACCGTCTCATTGTGTTTAATCAATTCGTTGTTTATTAGTCAATGAAAAGACTATGATTACAGAACAATTTGATTCATTTGCAAGTGATTGGACCTGAGAAGCAACTCTAAACAAAACAACAACAACCCTGAACAAGAAATATGGCCACACAACAGTGTCTAGTGTGGCATGTTTCCCTCACAGGGGCAAAGTGATTTTGTATTATTCCTTATGTTATTTAACAAAATAAAGTTCGTCATTCATGGGGAATGTGTTTTGTCAAAAAGGTGGAATCAGTCCATTAGAAGGTGGGATTTAATTTAAGAGCAGAATTAATTAAAAACTTAATAATCAAGACATCTGTTCATTTCAAATTTAAGAGAAAAACTATTTAAGAAAGGGTAGATGTAATCAGAGTTCGGTCTTGGTATCTTAATAGATTAACAGATGAACAAGGCATTCGACAAGTTTTGTTGCAACTTAAAGAAATGGCGACCATTAGGATTAGTAATAAAACTAATTCTTTACATCTTGAAAAGTGTTTGTGCCTGGGGGTTTTTAAGCATAAGTCTGAGTAGGGAGTATTTATACTCACATGAAGAAAAGGCATTTTAATTTTATACAAGTGTTTCTGAAGTACTCACCTGAAAAAGAAAAAAAAACAACATGATAAATACATTTCATACTTAGCGCATGTATTTGTATAATTGTTTCGAGCTCATCACCTTAGTTGCGGGTGCTCATAAATAAATGAATTTAAGAAAAAGTACTTAGCGCCGTTGTTTAGGTTTATTAATAATATATATATATATATATATATATATATATATATATATGCATGAGATTACTTAGAACCCCCCTACGAATGGAATATGGCAGATTAGCTAGCGAAACCTATCGAGCCAAAGTTGTGAGAAAGTGAGGAAGGGATCGACCCAGAACTAAATTTGGGAGGAATGATTTTCAGAAAAGGGGACTCAATTAGAACAAAAGCAGGCAGCAAAAGTGCCATCCCCGTACGGGGATTATGCCCATCCCGACGCCCCTTCCTAACTCATTTGCCTGGTGACACCTCCAGCATTAGCTCATCGTGTACTCTCATCTTCCAGACATAAATTTATAACTGTAAATATATTTTTATAGTGGACTTAAGAATATACTCTGTTCTGTACTTGATTCAAGTGTATTTGCACACATTATAAAGCGAACTTATTCTTGTAAGTGTTATGCGGGCTTAGTATCATTATTGCTGGGTCGCTGGGGCTTACAGGCAAGTCACTAAGGGCCATAATCACCATAGGTGATATGTTGGAAACCGGAAATTGGCTAATCTAACATAATAGGTGTTCTTAGAAGAGTAAATGGGCATCATTTGTAACACTAAATGTCTTTTAACATAACTAGCTAAATTTGCCCTATAAAGGGTGAACTACCTACCTAAAATTAATCTAAAATTGGTCCTTTAGTAGTGGGGATTACGAAGGAAATGTTGCATTAAAAAATGAGCTTAAAAATACACATAAAACAGCATTTTTCGAGAGCAGTAACGAAAAAAAATTATATTGTAAAATTATTGATTAGCGAGCGATTTAAGCCAGTTAATGAAGCCAAAGTAGATTTTATAATTAAATATATTCTCTTTTAAGCAAAACCATTTTTTATGGGGTATCATTGTGCTTTCAGGTAACAAACAAAATGCGGTAACGCCGAAAACATTTGTTTAATTTAAACCAGCGATTTTTCAATCATCGAATAAAAACTCGTGAATAGTAACTTATATGGAGAGGCACTATATTATCTCCCGTATAAACAATCTTGTTTTTCCCTCATTATAGCACCAATATTATAGTGTAGTGATCTGTATGAGCACTATTTTATGTAATATGTATTTTAATCTGTTAATATTTTTTCAATTAAAAAAAAATATATATATGGAGAGGCGCTAAGGCGACGCAGTTCTAACGATTCGGATTTTTTTTTCTATGTATTTCCCGCGAGACAAGAGTGCCCATTGTGCGCCGATTGATTCCGAGATGAAGCTGTCTGACCAGCATTCCTGATGTATGAAGAGATACATCCGGGAAATGCCAAACCATTGACGTATGTACGACCCATTGAGGCATTGTGAAGCCATTGAGGTAACGAGGGGCTCCATACAATGTACAATACTCGGTTATAAAAGCGGTGAAAGTAGGAGGCCTGTTTGTTTTGGCAGGATAATATTTTCTTAAAGAAACGATTCGTGTTATGGGATGGACATGCTGTTGTATTGTCAATGGTCAATGTCCTTCGAGATTCTTCCTATGAAAAAAAAATTTACTCGAAGAAAAGCGTCAGGATAGCGTGTTTCCGTATTTTGCTTACATTAGATGTGATTTAGAAAGCTTAGAAAATAACCTTACAATATTTCCCCTGCAATAGAACGATATCAACACTCAAGCACCGTTTTCTTCAACTGTGTCCCTATCAAAATTGCCAATGTTATTAAATTCCAACATACATTTTAGGACATTTTGCTTTCAACTAACGAAAAGCCGCATGTACCACTTGAGGAAGCCAGATGTAATACTGGAGAAAATTTGAGGTAAATAAATACCGACAAGTAGGAGGAGATATATATAATCTTATGAAAATAATTAACTTGTTAATCTTTAGCTTTGGAAGAACGGAAAAATAATTTTCCTGGCAGAGAAAATGCCAGGGTAAGCGCCATAAAAGGTCCTTTGGAGTAGTAGAGAACTTTGCAATTTAATTACATAGTCAAAAACGCGCTGGTCTTTTCATGTTCCTTATTATGGATTCATAGAATATCTAAATCTCATATTAATAATTACACCTAAACGAAATTTGCCCATCTTCCTTTAGCTAGGCATTGGACAGCCGAACCCATGGCTTTCTAAGACCTTTTCTCGCAGAGTGATCTGAATCGCTGATACAATAGCAATTTACAAGACAAAAATTGATGTGCTCAGTGCCAAAGGTGACTAACCCACAATTAGAACAAACTGAGACAATTAAGGTTAAAGTTCCAGCCTGTCGCTCAATGCTTAGCCCAGACATTACAATGTTTCTCGTCGCTCACCCCAGAAATTATATTTTGCGTGCTACAAAAAAGGCTACAGCCTCTAATTCTTAACCGATTTCAATGCATTTTTTTTTTAAATGAAAGCTAATAAAATTTAGAACAACTTCGTCAATTCACATTTAAGGTTTTTGTTTCCATTCTTTATTAAATGACGTAAAAAGATGTTTATAACCATTCAATGTTTATAACATTTTATTGCTTATAACCTTCTAACTATCTTTCTTATAAATAATTTTAAAATATGAATACAAATAAAAGAGTAAATTGGATGATAGTGAATGTGAGCTTATAATTTCGGAAGTATAAAGTATGGAATGACAGACATAGTGATTTTAAGAATACAATCATAAACAAGAAACTATGAGAAGAGGTTTTATTTTTATTTATTTATTTGAAATCTGTACAAAAAAAGTACAATTATCAAGCCTGATGATACAGATATGCTACGAACAAATTGACAATAACAAGAAAAGTAAAATAAAATAAATCAATAAACAATTTGAAAGAAGCCAACCATTGTTGGCACTTCCAGAGCTGTGCAATTAAATATTATAATGATCCCTATATGATCAGATAAGTAAATTATCTCGGGGCCACTGTCTCATAAGCCGCCTGGGAGGATTGTCTGGATGGGATTGGGAATATAAGGATAGACCTTCGGGATTAGAATGGTGAGGCAATTTGGAGTGGAACGATAAGAAGAGGAAGGAAACGCATTAAACATGGAAGGTAAGATATTGTTTTTAGCTAAACAATTTTTTTAAAATTAATATACATTTATTGGAGTATGCGATGACGGTGACTAAAGGAAATTACCGCCCAGCCGCTCTGTATCGTAGCCAGTGCCCCTCTTCTGCTGAACGCTCGGTCGCTCTGTCGTCCTGTCGCTCATCGCTCGTATCGTACCCGAGGCCTAAGAGTAGTCTAAGAGTGGTCCCAGTATACCAAAATAAATGTCTTTGTAATTATTGATTTTAAAATAGTATATTAATCAAGGATTATTATCATTATTATTGATATTTACATTATTTTTATATTCTATGGGTATTTTGTCCGTTTCGCACGATTACTATGCATGAGACACCGCATGAAGGTCAGGAAGAGGTGTCAGGCAGACGGCCAGACGTATCATCATGCATTCTCCTTGCATTGTTATCACTTCCCATGGAATCTCTTCTGACGAAAATGCCAAGTTCCCAAGCAGAGTACAGATCTCTGTTGTAAATCTTCATTAGCTACGATTTTGAATGTAGTTTGTTTACAGACTCTTGAGCTCATTACAAAAATGTTACATTGTACAAATAATGCCTTACCTTCTTGGTACCAAAATTTTCAATGATGTTATTCGACTCAAGAATTTAAAGGTATATGTAACACTGTTATGACTACCGGAACAAGTTTGCATTAATCTAAAGACTCTGACAGACAAGCCAAATTAGCAACCACACTCAAGAACATAGAAACAAAATAGGCAACTTACGACGGTCTAATGACAACCAAAAACACATTTATTGGCAGACCGCATGGTTCAACATTACCTACAATTAACTGAGAGAAATTAAACAAGCAACAGTAGAAAGGCTATCTAGAAGTAGAAGAGGTGGTTTCAACTAGACTCCGCATTGGCCATTCTCTGTTTACGTAAGGAGACCTACTGAATAATCCAGAAGGCGTACCAACATGTAGAGAATGCAAAAAAATACTAACTTTAAGACTCATAATTACATTCTGCAGAGTACCAAAACAATTACTATAGCCCGTTCAGTTAGATGGAATAGTTCTAATCCCGCATGCGCGAAATTCTGAGGGAAATATTCCCAACGGTTCCGCCAATAGTATTTCCATTACAAAGAACAACACGCTACTTTAAACACAATTACGACTGATTATGTCTCGTTTAGGACCAGGGAAGGCTTTGAGATGTCAGGCAAGGGAAATGGTGTTTATTTATCAATAATTAGCCAAAGCTAAGGCTAAAACCCGTTTAAGCTATAGCCTGTTCAAATAGATGGTTTAGTTGGAGGGAAAAGGGCGTGGCCTATATTCCCCTTGCAAGAAATTGGCGGTAGAAATTCTCTCTTTTATAACCTCATCACTAGGAGGTTTTAAACGTTTTTTGGCCTAAGCTGTGTGATAAATATTAGACACTATTTCCATTGCCTGACCTCTCAAAGCCTTCCCTAGTCTTAAACGAGACATAATCAGTTTTTATAATGTTTCACGTATCGTGTTGTTCCTTGAAATGTGATATTAAAATGGTTAAACCGTCTATAATATTTCCCTCAAAATTTCGCGTATGTGGAATTGAACTTTACCATCTATCTGAACAGGCTATAGTATGCAGTGTTTTTCATTTGTTTTGAAAGATGGTGGCTATTACTCGGACACGATATTATATCCATAAAAGCTACATCTATTTTTCTCTGGTTTTATTTAAATCATGTTCAGCCCTGACGTTTCCATATAGGCCATATAATTTTCAAAAACCACTCGTTGAGGTCCAGCAATAAAAATAAACACTAGTTATTATGGCACGAACATGATTCTAAATTGGGATATAATTATCTCTGATAGCAATGTTTTTTTTTGTTCCACAAATTCAGTTAAGGAAGGTTGTAAGGCAGGTAGAATAGCTGTAAGATAATCTTAATGACTAAAAGCTTCAGATTAGAGAGACAAGATTCAACTTTCTATTGATTAGGTTAAGATAATGTTTTGACAAAAATAGTTCTAAATACCAGAAAGGTTCAATGAGCTTAATAACAGTCCGAGAGCCTGTAGAATCATGAAAGCGCATGCGATGTATGTATGTATGTATGTATATATATATATATATATATATCGAGTGAGGTCGTGATAGTTAGAATAACCTGCAGATAACAGTTGTTTTTCTAACTAAAAATGGCTTCAGGGCTAACTTTGGTTTCGTCCTAAAACATAACTGAGAGTGTCTTATCTTTTATAGGCTTGGCGAGCAATGCTTTGTCTCAAATGGGTTTATCAACATTTTAAATGTTTTATTTTCGTGATTTATCAATTTCTTATAAGGTAAACATTTTGGAATAACTATTTGGTATACGTAGTGCTTAACAAAAGTAAAAGTTGTGTTTTAAATATACACAAAAACCTAAACTACATTATACATGCTGTGATGTAAAGACTCGTAGCCTATTTTGCTAAGACATCTGCACGAAAAGCAGAGGAACTAGGTTCAAATCACACCTTGGTAATTTAATTTCTCTAAAGTTAACGATTTTTAATCTGCATTACTGACTAAATATAACATCCTGTGAAATATAAGTTTATTTTTTGTTTTTTTTTATTTTACTTTAGACAGCCTGTACATGTACGTTTTATAATGTGATGGGCTTAGGTTCGGGGAGAGGGTCTAAACAGAACATGGGTTAATATAAGGGGGGGCTGCAGCCTCCCCCCTCGATAGTTTGTTTTGTTAAGAGCATTTCATGTAAAAAAAGCCTATAAAAACGAAAAATGTCTTCTACGCTTACCCTGGTCTACTAGATGTCCAGAGGACCTTAAAACCCACCATTTTACACCAAAATATTTAAAATTTCCCTACAACCCAAATGCCTAGATGCTTCGAGCCCCCAAAATTATTTTCTATAAACGCTAGTGAAACAGAAGGCCTGCCAAAATCATCCTCCATTAACGTCCTAAGGAGCTTTCTCCCACTCCAACCTACTCCTGCTGGAGCCAGAGAGAGCCCGGAGAACCACAGATATCGTCGCACTCAATTGAAGGGAAAGTCACTAGCTCACATTTCGCTGGAGGGCCACTGCATTCTGACATAGTTAAAAACTTGAAAATATCTTATGTATTTAAATAATTCGATTTATACAAAAATATTAAGAAGGAAAGAAAAACATATAAAGAATAAATAAATAGAACATGTGAAAAATGACAACAAATAAAATTTTAACCGGCAAATAGGAATCAGACACAAAACATTCCCATGGATTCTTGATGTCAAAAAAAGACCCACCAAAATGTCTAAGAAGTGATGACACTTTGCCTATAAAATACATTTTACTCCAATGCCACCACTACAGGCATGAATTAGACAAATTGAAATCCCCTACAAATATCAACATAGCGTTGGGTAACGGCAGCAAAATAATACATAAAATAACAGTTTTGGTTTGAAAATCCGATTTATATAAAGACGAAGAAGAAAAAAATACTAAAAGAACAAGTAAAAAAATAAAATCTATAAATGCAAATAATAAATTACATCGGCGCTAATGACTGCGCCGTATAAAAAAAAAAAAATTACAGTAATTGGAGTAATTAATGATAAAAAATACGGTATGATTGTAGAACATATATCATTTAAGAAAAAATTAAAAATCAATAAATAATGAGGGGGAAAAAAGAGAAAAACATTCGTACCAATTGCACAAACAACACTCATACATTATGACAGTTAACCAAAAATGGGCGAAACAAACAAATCGGGGAATTATAAAATTGAAATTATTTGCGCTAAAATTCCAAAAACACCTCAAAAAAAAAAAAACAATAAAAAAAACATTGTGTTTTGAGTTGAAAGGATGGATAAGGGGGTGATAGAAAGAGGACTTGAGGATTTTGGTGGACGGACGCACAGTGGGGTATAGGACTGATAATCTTGGCCAAAAATATTTCTGATGCTTAATTCATTTTCTTTGATTATATACTCTGAAAAATGGGTCATATATGATTCCAGTAATGAGTTTCAAGGCAATTATAGGATTCTGGGGTGTCCCGTGGTCTAGTGGCTTGCGCCTTGGATTCATAAGCAGGAGATGGTGGGTTCGATTCCCACCGCGACAGGAATTTTCTCATCCCATGGCTCGTTGGGAAAATTCCTCGCTGCACCCTGGATGTCGGCGCTAATGGACTAGACGTCGAAGTGCCGTCAAAACAATAAATAAATAATATGATTCTGTTGTTTTAAATAATTTGTAATTGTTAGGTATAATACGTATAATTTCATAAATTTACTACCAATGTTATCAGATTACACACACACATGCCGACACGCCTACACACACCCACGCGCACGCACGCACAAACACCCACACTCAGAAAGTAATACCATTTTGAATAAGCATCCTTGTATTTGTTTGCATGGGATGGGAGCTAGTTTTTTTTTTTTTTTTTTTTTATATATATATATCCTTTAATATATCACCAGCTTGAAGATTACCTTCAGAATTGCATTTGTGTAGCATACAGCAATTGCATTGAGCCAGTAGTAGTATGTAAGATTTTACTTTTACTCTCTTCGACTCAGTCCCTGGATTCTTCGAATCTATAAAATGGTTGTCATTTTTGCCCTTGCTAACAATAATGTACCCTGAAGCCACACTTTTTTTTGTACTACAATATCTTCTTTTTCATGTGGTGCTATCAATTTTTATTTAAAGTGTGATTTGAAACGAGAAAATATGTAGTTTGATTTAATTTATTTGTTTTTCTGAATAATCGTCATATTTTAACAACAATTTCTAAGCATATTCTATTTCTTTTTTTTTTTTTTTTTTTTTTTTTTTTTTTTTTTTTTTTTTTTTTTTTTGCCGCGGCTGATGAGGCCATTAGCACATCTAGTTGTTCTTTATAATTGAGGTTCTTTTATTTGATGCATGATGTAAAATACATTTTGTCATTATTTTGACTCCAGAAAAGAACAAACATAAGAAATGCATTCGTGAACTATGACTTTAACTGGCATGTGCACGCACATCCACGCGAATATGCGATTTATGAATATATATTCTTAAAGCTAACATTGATATAAAAACCACAGGTTGGAAATACTTGGAAGTATAACAAAAATATTCGAGTTATGTCAAATTTGACGTTAAAAAGGCTAAACGATTTTTATATTCTTTTTATATGTGGTCAAACTAGTTTACAAATGGCCTAATTATTGCTAAAAAGCAATAAATGTACTCTCGCTTACCTGCTTCAGAGTGATCCATAACCAAAATTGCAATGAAAATTCCAAACTCGAGAAAAATGGATTTTTTCACAGATAAATAAATATACGGAGTAGAGTTAACAAGTCTGTGTCCTATTAAAAACTGTAGACTTTGTTGTGGTACACCTGGCTTACTGGCAATGTCAGGACAGGGAATAGCCTTACATGTTGTACACAAACTATTCAACTATTTTTAGAAGTAATTAATTTTCGTCTCAGATAACTTTTACAAAATGGACTTTTGGCCAGCATTTCGGGGTAAATACCCCACTGTGGGACGGTTTGCTATGGAATTCGGATAATAATACCGTTATTTAATAAATTTAAATCCTAGTATGGACACCTTTCTAGAGCCTTGTAAAATAATAACGTACTTGGACTTTACTTAAATATCAACAAGCCGTTTATTCAGCCTTTGCTAAATTAGATGTATTAACTTATCTTGTCATCTTCGAATTTTCGTCAAGGTAAAAAAATACCAAATAATTTCAAATATTTATTCATTCTGTAATGTTTCACGCCCTTTTGGTGCCTCTTCAGAAGACCAAGTTACAAAAATAAAATCTTGAGGAGCACAACCTTCCTCTGGTAGGGTCACATCCAGTCTAGTCCTGGATGAAGCGAAACGACATATAACATCATAAAATGGTGCTAATGACCACCCACAGTAAAAATGTGGTAAGTAAAGACATATCTTGTTAATATATCATAATTCAGTTATTTTGACTTCCATTTAAATATTGGGAAAAGAGAGCTAGGAAATGCAACCACAAAATAAAAAATAACTCTAGATATATAAAAATTAACCTCTTAACATACAAATAAAATGCGTGTCAAACGGTGAAATATTAAAAAAAGAAGAATATTAAGGTGCAGTTGTGTCGGTTATTTTTAACAGAATTATATATCGAGCGAATTTAGCTTCTTGGCGGTTCGGTGACGTAAAAGTCAACAATGGCACATGAAATGAATGACGTCCCCAGACGTCATTTTATGACAGGGGATTCTAGGAAACTAAACACAATAGATGCATAATTAACTCTTAAAAAGGAAAAAAAATAAAACAGCGTTGGCTGATCATCCTATAAAAGATAAACTTAATCTTGGTTATAAAAACATAAGCACATTGGGGAAAGAAAGAAATAGAATAAAAAGAAAGATTAAGGAAAATATTCACATCATAAAAATAGAGAGAAAGTTGAAATACAAAAACTGAAATACATCTGAATAAGATTTTTTTAAACTTATTTGACAAACAATAAAAATATGTTTTAATTACAGGGGAAAAAGGGGGTGTTTAATTTGTAAACTATTTTTCGTCTGGAGATTAATTTTACAAAAATCGATTTTAGATCAGCTGACTATTTTCCACAATATTTGGTTATTTCAGACCTTAGACCAGTAGAAGATTCTCCTCCTGAGGGTGTACGGTTTAATATTTGTGGCTCGTTCCCATGAAGAAGCCCCTAAAAGGTGCGAAGCATGTAGGGAAGAAATAAGGATATTGAAATTATTTGGTTATTTTATTCATTTTTTAATCTTCCGCCTATAACGAAAATTTAAGGTTCTGCTAGTATTAATTGCTTTGCTAGTTTGTTTTTTGTTTTTGGTGTTTAACGGCGTATAAACAATCGGGCTATTAACGCCGGACTTTCTGCAGGTTGCCACCCTTTTATAATGCCAACAGTACGTGGCCGGTCAACCATTCAGGAACCGGCCACGCCCGACGTTGCTTAACTTCGGTAATCTACGGGAACCGGTGCATTCAACGTGGCTATGGCCGTTAGCCCTTGCTAGTATTACATAATCTAATTTGCAATCTACCAGAACTTAAGAAGGACCTAGGTTCACAGCATGTTGAGTTCTCAAAATAAAGTTTCTCAAAATAAAGACTTGAAAATTAAATTACTGACGGTATATATAGGCTGGTTTAATAAAGTATGAATATAAAAACAGAAGTTTCCTAGTCAGGCCCTTTAAAAACAGCACTTTTTTATGGAATACATTAGATAGAAATAAAGAATGAAAGCACAGAGAATAGTAGGATTCACATATTCTTGTTAGTTCCAACCCTCAAGATAAAAGCCTCGTCACATGAGTGATTCATAGCAAGAGCTGCTGACTAAAAAGGCACAACTAGTAGGAGGGCTGAGACAAAGACCCCTAGTGCAAGAGGTCTCCCACCCCGAGCACAAAAAAATATCCCCCCAGCACAAAAAAAGCGGTATAACCAAAAGTGGTGGGGACGGGTCTTCCTCGAGTGTTCCACAATTAATTCATTGTACGACGAACTGACGGCTGTGCATCTGTCGGGAGGAGACTTTTTGCTCGACCTACAAAAACCACTCTTTGTATCAGCTCGTGTACCCCTCACAAACCTGTCCACGGCTTTCACCAAGAAACATCACATTTCTTTACTTTTACACTATTTCTATCCCCTTACCTTTCTACACCATCAACCATACCTTCAAAAATACTGACAAACAAAGTTGTACTAGCTGAATGCCCGTGCTTCGTCACGGCAGATAAGTAGTTTTTTATTGCGTTAAATAATGTACTATCAAAATTAACTCTACTATATAATTTTTTTCAGTTTATTATAGCATGTTTCCCGTCATACTATATGTTATCCATCAATTGATAAATAATCAAAGTATAATCTTTTTTGAGACTGGGGCCAGTGTCAAGAAACAGATCACCTAGAGATAACCCGTTATCTATAGGTTACCAGTAGTAGGAGTTTAACCAGTACAGGTTAAATTTCTTTGTCAATAAAAAAAAAGGAACGTTAAAATTTAAAAATTTAAATTTCTCAGATGTCATTTGGAAACACGCATTATATTTGCGAGCATTACCAACAAGTGTTGCGACTGGGGATGCTGATGGGTGAGGAGGCTGTGCAAAGGTTCGGGATATTATTACCTCGAATGGACCATCACCAGGGAAACTCTATGGGGGACAAGCTGAAATGAGCCTCAATTAAAATGGTGATTTTGTCCCTCATAGAGTAAACTCTATGTGGGACAGATTATTTCTAGTAATTCAAGAACTGCCATCATAGTTGAAATTAACCGCTATTAAAAATAATACTATGAAATTGATACAGTACGGTAACAACTGTTCTGTTATCGTCCTAGCAAGGAATGCTGCCAAGGCGAACATGCTCTCTTTAAAACTAAAAATTTAAACCCCTCTAAAAACGAAGCAATATATGTATGTGTGTGTCGGTCCAGCTGAAAGGGGGGTTTACACTGGAACCAAGTTACTAATTTTCACATACCGGCCGTAATATCTGTTTTATTGCTGTAAATTGAGTCAACAGTTTTTTTGTGCGTGTTTAACGGCGTATCACATCTTGGGCTACTAATTCCGGGCTATCTACACGTTGCCAGCATTTCTTAATGTCAACAGCATGTGGTCATCCATTGAGGTATTTGCCACGCCCGACGATGCTGAACTTCAGCAGACCGAACGGGACCAGGTGTATTCTACGTGGTTATGGCCGCTGGCTGAGTCACCTGTTCATTACATATATAATAGAGCGAAATTATTCATGTTTTTTATTTTATTTTATTTGTATAGGTTATTTAAAGCAAATTGGTATCCTACAAATCGGAGTTAATCGTCTATAAACATGTTTAAATTGAATAGGGGCGTTGTTTCTATTGATTCCTAGGGGGAACTCAGAAACGTTTGTAAATACACACTCTCTTAAGCAAATCAGAAATAGAATTCACGTTTACTCTAAATCTAAGAACTCTCTCCTCTTCTTTCTGGCGATTTCCTCCTTCCTTTTGGAATCTCGGATCTTTTTGCGAAGACCACATCCAATAACTTCTGAAGTAGCAGTACTGATTTTAACAGTGATTCAGCCCATGCGCATAGCTCCTTTGCATTTCTTTTGGAGGATTCCGATGAGCAATTGTTTTGGTTCTTGCTGGGAGTAACGTAACCTTCAACAGGTTATTTTATAAAATTCTTAGCGTTTGTTTGTGAAAAAGCTTAGTTTATGTTAGTGAGAAAAAATGGGTCTTTTACAATTAGTTCGCGATGTTCCTGACAAAGAAAACGCGATTGGTTTCTTACTCACAAAAAATAATAAGAATTCTATAAATTTTAGCGAGTTGGATTGACTAGAGTCGCTAAAATGAATAGAATTCTATTAATTATAGCGAGTTGGATTGACTAGAGTTGTGATATCTTCTTGAGCGAGAGAAGCGAGCGGAAACGTATAGCACGTATAACCATAATGCTAAATAAATGTGAAATATCCAAAAAGAGAGAGCGAAAAAAAGGAATAAAATATGTATGTTTACAAATATCATTGTTCTTGTTATCCTTCATAACCTGCAAACCAGTTAACTTTAATGCTTAATAACTTTTTCGTAGACGAGAGAATCGATCTCTAATATGAATTATAACCGTAGATAACGAGTCAAGATGGATAACCAGCAAAGAACCTGTAAGCTAATCAGAAGCTTATCAGCGAGTATGAGTACCTGTTATAAATCACTTCTGCTACTTCAAAAGTAACTGGATGTGGTCTTCGCAAAAAGACCCGGATTCTCTACCCCACCGTTACCAGGAAAAATCTGAAAGGATATTTCAGCTCACATGCTAGCGCCAAATCGCTGGAAAGCTGACTTTAGGAAGTGTGCCGCCCCGCCTTCCACCGACGGGATAGAAAATGAAGCAAAAATACAGGCCCGTTAGGGAACAGGATTTTTGATAGCAGCAATTAAATTAACACACATTAAACCAGCGTCTTCTATAATTACAGATTTCTGATATCGTCTGGAGGTTACTCCGACACGCGAAAGCTGGGACACCTGGACGTAAAAACGATTAAAAAAAAGTACAATCATTATTAACATTTTTTCTGATAACAACAATTTTTTTTTACTAAATAACTACATTGAAGTAAAAGTTTGTAGTTTTCTTCTTATTAATATTTTTTTTTTCAGTTTCTTAAGGAGAAATCTTTTCAAATATAAAGTATAACTTCTCAATCTCGAAAACTAACAGAAAGTCGATTCATTTTTACTTACCTTCCGGCGACTTTAAATGTATTTTAATTATGTAATTTTAGAAGAATAAGTGCACATTATGAGTAAAAGTCAAAAATTCTCTTTAATAATTCTTATTCTTTTAATAAATTAAATACTAAAAAATAAATCCTAGAAATATAATGAAATATATTCATAAAACAAATTCCTGGTCTCTTAGAAGAATTATCTCACAAGGGAACATCCCCTAGTGTCCGGAGCCGATTTTAATGAAACTTTGTATATTTATTAAGCACATGAAAAAAAAAAATGATTGGATACTTACTTTTATATATCGGCCCAATCACACGTTTAAGGGGTAAAACCACCGTTCAAAATTACAGCTCAAATATTCTGAGTTTTAAACTATCGTAGATTGAAAAAAATGTCATGGCATTTTACATACATAAGAAATTGGTCAAATAATAATTTATTCGTAACAACATTTTTTTTTTTTAATCGATATAAACATTTTTGTTATGTTCAGTCATCAACATACACATACATCAGTGATGAATATAGGGGAAGGTATTGTACCTTTGACCACTTTGCACAATTTAATTTTTTTTAGCTTGAATATTAACGCTAAATTCATTTTTTTTTATTTCATTGTAATTAGCATTCTATTGCTTATCTTATTTAATTTTTTCAAGGTTCTAGGTTTACATTTAATATTTTTAATTAATTTTTAAAAAAATAATCGTACAGTGGTCAAAGGTAAAACATGTACCTTTGACCATGGGGTGTTGTACCTCTGACCACGTAAAAACAACACAGCAGTACAGACAAAAAATTGTATTCAGTAATATTGTAATTAATCGTAAGTTTAATAAATACAGGACAAGGATGTAAGGTTAATAAAAAAAAACTATTATTGATATTTTGTAATGCTTAATATGCTGAAAAATCCAGTCCAATCGATAAACGTTTTAACTGTCAAGCAGATCCACTAGCAATGGTAGGGTACGGGAGTTTAGCCACAATGTCTTCAACATCAATATCATACAAATTTGCATCTTCTTTTCTCTCATAAACTTGTCACTTTCGTATTTTTTCACCTTCAATAATTAACTTTTCGGGAATATCTGTCAGGACACGAGGTGTCCCTTTAGGCCGGCCCCTATTACACATTTTCCTTGCCTGCGCTTTTGGAAGAGGCCTTACAACTTGAGGTGTAACGATAAGGGGCGATAGGTTCGAACTGGTACACTGAGGATTGATAAAGTCAGTTTGAAATTATTTCATTTATTATTTTTTAAATTCTTTGAACAATTGAAGCAACCAATATTAATTATTTTTTAACAAGTTGTAGCAGAAGAACAAAAAAATTGAATTATGAAAAAATTACTCAGGTGTGTTGTACCTTTGACCTGGTCAAAGGAACAACAACTAGTCGTGGTCAGAGGTACAACACCCTGGTAGTGCAAATTAAAAAGCATGCTACAAATTTTAGGATTAAGATAAATTAATTTCAAAAGCTACGCCATATTTCTTATTGTAATAGCTACTTTGTCAAATGATTTCCTTCTAAAAAGACATAATACAAAAAATATTATGAGGCAAAACGTCATCAATAAATAACTTACATTTTTATGATAAAAATGGATAAGTATTTTTTGTAAGAATCCTCTTGTACTTGAATAATCCAAAGTAGGTTACAAAAGCCCTCTAGTGAAGGAGCTAAACACTAATTACCCCAAAATTTATAAAATGTTGCTACATGCCGCCACAGCCTCGGTAGTCAAAGGTACAATATGGTCAGAGGTACAACACCTTCCCCTATATATATATATATATATATATATATATATATATATATATATATATATATATATAATGTTTAACAGAAGACAATTCTGGTATCCAGTAGGAAGGATCGATGAAGATTTGAAGGAATTTGTCAAACATTCTTTCATGACTAGAAGCTCAAAAGCTAAATTCCTTTGGACTGAGCTAAAAACGACCGAAGACAAGGAGAGGGCGTTGACCAGAAACAGATACCAACAACAACAAAACCATCTCCAGTACCTGAGGGTCCATAATAAAGGTACTCAGGTAAGGTATTGGAGGTAGGAAGATGCCAAGACATTCCTGCAGTCATTCTTCATTCCTTCCAATCAAACCTCGGAGCTCATAAGAGTCAATTTTTGAAAACTTACTGGAAATACTAAACAACAACAATTATGAGCAAAGATGGAGTAGTTGGGATTCGGCTAAAGAAACCTCAATACGATTTTTGTAAAAAATCTATATTTAGGACGTTTCGGCTACTCTTTGGTAGCCTTCGTTAGCTAAAATGACAAGAAAAAAAACAGAAATTAATGCAGAAAAAATGTTTATAATTAAGATAAGTAACAGATCTATAAATACTGACTTATTATAAAAGAACAATGTGGTGTTAAATAATAATATGTTGAACTGTATTTATAGATCTGTTACTTATCTTAATTATAAACTTTTTTCTGTATTAATTTCTGTTTTTTCCTTGTCATTTTAGCTGACGAAGGCTACCAAAGAGTAGCCGAAACGTCCTGAATATAGATTTGTTTTTTACAAAAATCGTATTGAGGTTTCTTTAGCCGAGTCCCAACCATTCCATCTTTACTTATCACCTCGACGGCTAACTATCTAATCACCATAATAACAATTATGGTCACTTTTACTAAGCATCGTACACCTTTTAACCATCATTTAGAAACTGTTTTTTTTTTTCAGTTTGATTATCTCCATACTACCTTAACCTCTCTTCTCCCAATAGTCAAGTCTTATTTTAAAAAATAGTTCTAAATTTGATTTATAATGAGATTAAGATAGTCGTCCAGGTAATAAGAAGTCAGGGGTTAGTTGGGATTGGGCTAAGAGAAAAGATCCAATTTCAGCAATGAATGCCAAAAGGGATGGAGGAAGACCAAAGGATGGCAGTTAAGTGATCATATGGTCCCTCAAAGGCTGACTATATATATACGAATTTGACCCACAATTATTTTCGAGATCTATGAATTCTGAAACCAAAAAAGTGATTAGTTTTCCTTTTTTTTAAAAGTGGGGGGGACGCGATAAAAATGGCACTACGTTTTTTTTTTTGAAAACCGAACTCATTAGGGTTTAAGGTGGGATGTTCACGCTTTAACAATCACGGCAACAAATGCAAATATAAATTAAATAACTGGGTGGTCCAGAACCCCCCCCCCTCACCAACTCCTTTCTTCCTATGTTCCCCTGTATTAAGTGTCAGAAATGATCCCGCATTTGTGAGGAATAGTTCATCTAATATGTTATCTGTTATTCTTATATCTGTTTTCCTAATAATCCAAACACTTCTAGAGCACATTGTTCTTCTATATATTATGTTCTAGTATTTTATGTTTTGTCTTTTTCCATATATGTATGTGTATTTGTGTATGTAGGCATATATATATATATATATATATATATATATATATATATATATATATATATATATATATATGTATATTTCAGTATTACATCCGTCCTACTTGTTTTTTACAGCCCTGATGAAGGCTTGAAGTTCAAGCCGAAACGTCGGCACAATAAAACCATTTTTATGATAAAATGTAGTTTTATTAAGAAGCAGTGACCGAACCCCGACAATCCCTACCTTGCATCATCTACGGTCAACGATCTCCTCTCAATAAATTAAATAACTGCCAATTGTAACTTATTTAAATCAAAATTTACAATAAAGTTCAGTCCTTGTTGCAAGAATGCCATTGGATTTCACAATATTATTCACTTTTTCATCCGTCACTAAAACGCAAATTAGTTTCTCTTGCAATACAACTCGCATATCGATTTTCCATACTCCACACCGAGGGATCGATTTTTTTTTTTTTTTTTTTTTTTTTTTTTTTTTTAAGTTACACCCTAATCCGATAAACCATCTATAATAATCCAGGCTTTCTTGAGCAGTGAAATACTAAGGTTATGATATCCGAGAGAGCTGCGCGTCACGCGTGCGCACATTTCACTACATTCTCTCTTGAGACATTTTGTTTGGTGTACTTTCTCGACGGGTAGGCAGCTCTCGCGGTCGGCGAAAAAATATACTGTCAACATACAGTGTTTCTCAATGCCTGCACCCAGTATTTTTTCTCAATGGTCGGTGAAATCGAAGAGATTGTGTAGACAAATGTTGTGTTTAAGGACACATTTTCAGAAAAAAAAGGGAAAAATAAATTCACCAGATAATTACTATCTACTAGAACAACTAAAACATGGAATAACCCAGTTTAAAGAGCTCGAAGTGAACCCGTAGGATATTCAAGAAAATAGATGACAACTTGGTTGACTAAGCATTGCAGAAAGAAAGTAAAAACACAATGTCTTTGGTTACAAATATGTGGTTAGAGCGCAATTGTCGATGCAATGGATAGTTTTCTGAGCTGTGCTAATGAAAATCAGAACTCGTTTTCTGCGTTTCAGTAGGTCTATGCTAGATAACATATTGTAATATGCTACCTAGCAATGGAAAGAAGTTGGACATTCAGAAGATACCCTTGAAGTATGTGAGTATATAAAAATGAGCAATAATAATGAAATGAAACAAGATATTCAATGGACGCTCGTATACAATATTTTGAGCTCTCTTGAAATACAAAGCCCTGATTTCGGAAGAATGGTAAAAATATTGCAAGGGTCCGAATAGGGAATCCAAACAACCCTTCTGCGGGGTAGTTCCTGGCGTAATGCCAATACAACGAGGAGGCAGGCCTTAACCGGAATAATATTATTTTGACCCAATATGAAGGAAGAGGAGAAATAACAGCGTTTGAAAATATACATTGCTCTTGATATAACATCAAGTCAAAAATTAATTTGCGCCCAAAAAATTGTTGTAGGAAATATATTAGGCCTTTTTTAGGAGCGTGCGAAAACATTTTGAACTGACCCCAACTCATCTGACGTCGGTCTACCTCTTTAATTTTAATAGTATCCCAGAAGAGCAACTTATAACATGTACGGAATAAATATTTGTGACACATGAATACTTTCGTTTTGACCTCCAGATTTTGAAATATATATTAATTTATTTGACAAAAAGATCATTAAAAATACTGATGGTGACGAAAATAGCTACTTCTAGTTTTTTCTAAGCCCGTCGACTGGTTGTTGCAAATTTGGTTCTACGTTTGTTGTTGACACGTTTGTTTTGACTATGTATCTGTAATTAGTAAATTATAAAAAACAAACATGGTTCCGGACGTAATTTATTTAAAAAGGGCTGTCTAACCCTTGGCCTCCTGATTCTAGTGTTTATGCTTCATGACCTCAATGACGTTTGGAGACCACGTGGGCGTTTGATGCCCATGAGGTGAAGAAAAGAAATTCACCCTTCCATGTAAGACTACTCCCCCACTTTCTTCCGCCTATAGAAGACACGACTATTCCTCCATATTGGACTCATAATACACTAGACTAGGCTAGGAGGTCCTCTGAGTCTGGGACGTGAGTCACACTGACTCTGTCAAATGTCTTCAGAAACTTTCCTACTCCTTGAATGGCCACGGATAAGTCTTTTGAGGATAATCGAGTGAAAGCAGAAAAAAAATGGAGAAGCATTCAGAAACTTTTTCCTAATCAACTCCTTATTAGCATTGACTTCTAAAACGGGAAACGTGTTTCATTCCTCAAAAAGGCATTCTTGACGCCACATAAGGAGGTGAACTCGTCAAACTACTAAATGAGTAGGCAAATTTGTTTATAATGTAAATAAACACACCATAATAACAAAAACCGCAAACGTTTTCACAAAACTACACGAGCAGAAAAACATCAAATTTTTAGAAGATAAAATTAATCAATATCTTATTCATGCTTGTAATTCAAATGAATGGCATCAAAATTAAAATAGAATAAAAACCTATGTGGGATAAGATTTTAAGACATAAGGTTACTCGTGTGCAAAACAAATTTCAGTTCCAATTTGAATCTTCATCTGCTCATAAGTTTGGATTTGGGATAAGAAGAAAAATGGATATTTCGAGCTTCCGGAATGTCCATGGAAAGGCTTCATTATATGACATAATTACAAAAAAAAGAAAGAAAAAAAAAAAAAAAAAAAAAAGAAATCTAGTCAAATAATACGCCAGAAAAACAAGTATTAAAAAACAATGTTTTTGGATGTACATATAAAATGTAAAATCCCAAAATAAATAAATACATAATACAGAATTATAATGAGAAGAATAATTTTTAAAAATGAACATAGCCAAGTCAAAATGAAGAAATAAATTTTTATTTAAATATTTCGGTATTATCATTACATAAAAATATTGTGTTTATCACATTTATCATTTGTTACTCTGGTGTTTTATTTTATAACTTAGATCTTATTGTCATTATTTTAGCTGAAGAAGGTCAACAAAATGTCCTGATAAAGATTCTTCTGAAAATCATTGTTTATTCTTAGCCAAAACACAACCATTCGTATTACTCCGACGGATTGTGACAAGTCATTTTTTGATTTATTTATAATAGCAAGAATAAGAATTCAATTCGGGAAATATAAATTATTTAAAACAAAATGTAATATTTTTTGTAAAATATAAATTTTTTATTTTTAATTTATTGAATTGAGTATTTTTATAAAATGAAGACTTACATGAGAAATTTTTGAGAACACGAAATTATTATAGTTATTTATTAAAATGATTCTCAATTCTCTTTCCGTGCTGGAATTCCATAATTTCGATTGACCTCAATCGTTTTGCTGAAGGTTGGTGCATGTACACCTAAAGCTCTGCTCACCAAGCTATTTCTAAGTGAAAGCCTTGTTTTGACGCAAATTTATGTACTTTTACTGGAAAGAAGTGTACACTTCATATAAGTAAAACATTAGTTAAAATATAATCAGTTCGCCAGAGTACTTATCTCTGGATTAGTACGAAACTGTATTTGACCTACGTCCCTGAGCAGTGAAATTGACTACTATGGGAATTTAGAAAGGTCAGTTAGAAATAACTGTTCCCAGCCGGAGAAAAGCAGTTATCCTTGACGATGGTCGAGTGTGGGCTTACTCGCCTTCATTTTGACGTCATTTTGTATACATATACCCTGACCCGCATAGGCGTATTCGCGTAACGAAGACTAACCTTAGATGCGTCAGCAACAAAATATTAGGGCGTTGAGTTTAATGTTTTGGACATAAAAAAAAAAAAAAAAAAAAAAATCAGTCCCGTAACAGGCCACAAGGGCCCAGAGGGGCAGGTACTGTAAAGGTATCTTGACCATACGGCACACTAGGGAGATAGTGTGGTCAATACTATGCTCCGGCCGCCTGATGTTCCCCTTGGCTGCTTCGACTGCTCGAGTCATTAGCACCCAAGGTACCCATTATTAATTTAATTAATTAAAGGCTGGGTGAGCCTAGGGACGATCTGGGACCCCAAATCCAACCCTCGCGGCAGCACTAGAAGAAAAAATGGTTCATTAGTCGAGTGCTCTACCACTGAGCTAACCTCGCCCCCAATGTTTTGGACATAATATCATGATAATTTGCAATAGTTTTAGTTTGGCTTAGAAAACAGTGCATACACGATGGAGTTTCGTTTAGTCTGAGAGGATAATTGAGGTAAAGAAAAGGTGGGTTTTTGTTTCTCTGAGAAGGCAAGAAAGAATATTGGAATTGTGTGTAGCCTATGAAGATAACTCATAAAAAGGCATGGTGGCCACAAACCAGTATTTTATTGTCTGATGTTAAGTCTGAGAAGACACCCAAAAAAAAAAAAAAAATAAAAAAAAATAAATAGCAGTATTTTGGAGAAGACACTCCTGAAAAATACATGTTTAAGCAATGTTTACGATAAGAGACAAATCAGATTTATGGCTCATCTTTGCTATTTGAAAGACATATTTGTTGCATTAGGGGAAGCGGAGGGGAGCTTTAAGTCATCTTATACATATTCATGGCGAGCAATGGATTTCAGAGTCAAAACAATGACAATATCAAATCGTTATTTTCCAATATTTTTGAGTATGTCCTAACTTCAATCCTGTATTAACGATAAGGGTCTCTCCCTGGTCCTGTGGCTAACGCTTTGGAGTGTTATGCGGGAGACGCAGGTTCTAATCCCGCCTTCAGCAGGTTGAATGTTGTCATTTCAGGGCCCGTTGAAAAAATTCCCTGCTGCATCATGGATGTTTAGTAAGGATGGCAACCTATAGATAGCTCGGTGCTAATGGCCTAGATATTAAATCACCGTCAAAAAAGAAAATATTAACGGGTTTTGAACATTTTCTAACTGACCTACATCATACTAGTCTCATTTATAAGGAACTTCTAATTGTCTATTGGTGTCCAATGTGTAGAAAGAAAGCGAGAGGTCGAACAGATGAACAATTTATGGTGAGAAACTTGTTCGGCGAGAGAAGGTTACTTAATTGGAAAGCGTTATGAAATCAGAATTTTCTTCAATTTAATCCTTAGTGCAAATGAAGGTTGCTTCTTCGTATTCATTTTTACAATTATCTTAAGCAATTCCTGATGAATTTACTATAGAGAGAAAGAAAATAAAAAGAAAATTACCAGGGAGCTCTCTGAGATGACCCAGTTTCCAGAATCTCATTATGAATAGTTTTACTAACTAACATGCCTGGAATACTTGCAGGAAATAATCAAATTGCAAGATATTCTCCTATGGAATAGAACTGAATATTAAAAAAGGAACCGTCAGAACATTAAAAAAAAAAAAAAATTAATTATCGAAGTAGTATAAAAACCGAAGGATAGGAGGTAGGATAACTGACTCCTGTTTATAAGTGTTAAAAGCAAAAATATCAGCAGCTGTTGGTCACGAAGACGCATCTTAAGTTCATAAAAGTTTATTGTTTATAATGGGATGGAGCTAGTTAGCCATCGAAGTGATAAAAAGACAAGGAATGGTTGGCATGCGGCTAGGAGTAAACGTAAGATTTTCTGTAAAATCTGTATTTTATACGTTTCGGCATGCTCTTTGGCAACCTTCTTCAGCTAAAAAATAAAATTACAAAAAAGAATAATCAAAGCAGCAAACATAATTGTAAATAATTAAAATAGGGTAAAACACAATTTTTTAATTTGCTTTTTAAGCAAACGAAGGTTATAATGACCAATCGTTTTATTCAGAACATAGTTAAGTATAAGTAAAAAAACTTAACAGGAAACCTAGATTTATTATTAAGTTTTATTTATTTATGTGTTGACCCACTTCATTGGAGATATACAAGTAACAGGATCCTCTGAACATCGTCAATCTAGGAAATCGGTCATGGTTAATGATGTTATATGTATTTATGTAAAAATGAAGGCAAGGTATGGTTGAGATTCGGCTTGGAGAAAAAAACGTCAGACCTTCAGGAAGAACTCTGTATTGGAGAATGCCTAGGGGGGAGGGAGGAAGACCAAGAAGACATTTAGGTGACCATGGTTGAATGTATTCTAGTGCTGAAGAAGGCTGCCAAAGTGCAGCCGAAACGTCCAATACAGATTTCTTCCTGAAGGTCTGACGTTTTTTTCTCCAAGCCGATTCCCAACCATACCTTGTCTTCGTATCACTGCAACGGCTAACTATCTTCATCTCCACTATGTAAAATGTTTTGGATGAAATTAGCCGATAAATAGTTTAATGGTTGGATAAGATGGTCCATTGATGTTGGACAAGAAATGCTCCAGAATCCTTGCAAATATTGAGAAAGTGAACGCAAAAACAATTAGGGCATTACTTGAATTAGAACATGTTCATCAACCGAACTAAAATATCCTTGGCATTAGAAAATGTCATTTAAAAGGTCGGAGAATATGCGACTGTAATGTTGAGCTTGGAATCCCCCGGCGTATTTGGACGAGGCGAAGATTGCCTTTGTGGCTTGGTGCATTAGAGAAATTGCGGTGAAGGCTGAGACTACCTGCGGCGGGACATCCTGACTTTCGCCCGACTTTCGCCGGCTTCTTCGCTCGGATAATTACCTTGTGGCTCGACCTGCAACCTCGGGAGCAACAGGTAGGCAGAAATTGGACTAAATCCTAGATAGGTGTGAAGCAAAGGTTAGGCCAATTTTGCTCGAGGTTACTCTTGAGGGTAGTCACGTACGGGTGTGTACTTCAATTGGGCGCAAATAGTTCGTAGAATCGGCTCACTAAGGATGCAAAAATGGATATTGCCGGCGAACAATAAATAATTTATTGGCATGACTAGATGAGTGTGACATGCCATGCAAATGTCAGCAAAATACTTATCCAATAGCCTTCATTTTCCCCATGCAACCTCATTGTTAAGTCTTCTTAACGGCACTAAGTATTAACAAGACCATAGGACAAATAGAGATACAACCAAACGTGCCTAAAATGTCCAGCTTTCTTCTTAAATAATTGTTTACATTTGGAATGTTCTAAAATAAATAATTTTCAATTTGTCTCCAGTAACCGTATAAGGGGGAAAACATAGTGGACCGGCGAGGGTAGAGGGTAGCCGAGAGGGTTGAAAATAATGCATGTATTTACACTTGCCAAAACATAGCGGAGCGGCGAGGGTAGAAGGTAGCCGAGAGGGTCAAACCCCTCTCGGCTACCCTCTACCCTCGCCGCTCCACTATGTTTTTACCCTAAGAAAGGCACGACAGTAACGTTTTTAGGCAAATTCCAATCGAATTAAACAATATCTCTGGTTGGACACTATATTCAACTTGAAAGTCATCAGGAGCACACCCTTTTTGATCCGCCATTGCACCTTGGATTCTGTTTATTTGATATAGCTTGTAATTGGCAACGAGGACCAGCTGTCTGGAGCTACAAAGTTTTGTTTTCAACCAAATTATATCAAGAGGGTAATTATATTTTTTCCTGTGGTCTTATCGCTTTATTACCAAAGAAGATGTCAAGAACTACTTTCAATTCAATCATGTGGTGCAACTAAAAAGCAGATCTGTGCTACTATTTGACCGCGCAAGAAATCTTCCTTGATGTTACTCGACTAGGCACTTCTCAAGCGCTCCTATTTTCCTGGGTAAAAATCTAGATTTAAATACAAGAAGAATATCTCATATCAATTTATACAAGATTTTGTAACAATTTATATATGTATATTATTAAATGAATGCGTAATATGCGTTAAAGGTATTGGGTCAATGTTACCATTGTAACGCCAATAGTTCGTTCTAATTTTTATCAATTGTTTGTTATAATAATCCACCTTGTTCTACAATTGCTAAGCACGTCATGGGAGATCCTTTGACTTTGTATCCGTAAACAACCATTCCATGTAGGAGTGTATAATTATAAGGTAAGTATAAATACCTAGGGAGTACTAGGAGTATAATAAGTATAAGAAGGAGGTGTACAAATAAGGATGTACATAGGTTTACTTTGCTATTGCTAAAGCTTATACCGTGTGTTGGAGATGGAGAGCGATGCAGCACAGACGTGGCAGACCGTTCGACACGAGCTCACGAATCGGTTAAGGTTGGCAAATGACGAAACAAAATTTGGCCCCATTCGGCAGATGTGGACAATATGCCGCCACCCAAGTGGCACATTTTATTCCACATATGAATATGATTTAAATTGCAACTGCCATTAAATAAATTATTAACATACAAGAAATAACTATGGCAGGAAAGAAACAAAAACATTGGCATCTAATAATAAACTCCATTATCATGGCATTAATAAACGTTCTTATCATATCTCCACGTGGCTATTTAGGTTATCAAAGTTGTAAAGTGATTCGCAACTATAGATTAATAATCTTAATCTGTAAGTGTGTAACGATATGTTTTAGTAATTTCATTTAAAAAAGATTTTCTAAAAATATGTTTTCTATAATGGAATTTCTTTATTTTGTTTAAACAGGGGCAGGTTATATCGTAAAATAACAAAAAATTATATTTTATAAAATATTTCAAAATTATCTGATTTTCATTATCACAATGCTGTAAAATTAGATTACTTTAATACTTCTCAAGATATCATAAAAAAGTTAGATTTTGGAATTTGCATCAAGTCCATGTAATACTTAATGTACTAAAAATATAGCATTCTATACTTTGTATTTTTGACCTAATCAAATATTGCCTATCATTCCTTTAATTTTAAGAGCATTTTAAGAGGGGTTTTTAAAAAATAACATGACTACAGTTGTTCTTTTTTTTTTGTACCATTTTACAAAAAAAACTATTGGATTATAATGGGCGAAACCTGTAGGAAGAGTTGTTGTTGAGCTAAAATGGTACAAAGAAAGAAAAACGTAAAGTGCTTATTTTAAGATGACCTAAGTCACACAGAAACGTAAAATATCATCGTTCGACCAACTACCAAGGACTTATTTCAACAAAATATAATTTTTAAGAAATTCATTCTAATAGTTATTCTGATACCAAAATAAATCGAAAGTCAATATTTAACCATTTATAAATATAACCAGCGATAAATTCTAAATACAAAAGACAATTAAAGAGTGATAATTACGGCTAGCCATTTGTGTTGTCTGGCACCGATAGCAACGCTGACCCGCGATGGGAGAGGAGATAGTAAGGCTATATATATACACCAAGAGACGGCTGTCCCCCTTAAATATACACTATTACCACTAGTAAGGTAATACGTTAACAAGCCAACTAATATAATATTTGAACAAGCCAACAAATATAATATGTTAACATTCGAACAAATGTAATTTGTTAACAAGCAAACAAATATAGTATGTTAACAAGCCACAAAATATAATGTGTTAACAAATGTAATATATTAATAAGCCAAAAAATGTAATGAGTTTACATGCAACAAATGTAATATTTTAAAAAGCCAACAAAAGTAATTTGTTAAAAAGCCAATAAATTTAATATATTAACAAGCCAACAAATGTAATTTGTTACCAAACAAACAAATATTATGTGTTAACAACCCTCAAAATATAATTTGTTAACAAGCCAACAAACATAATGAGTTAACATGCAACAATGTAATATGTTAACAAGCAAACAAATATAACGTGTTAAGAAGCCACAAAGTATGTGTTAACAAATATAATATATTAACAAGTTAATAAATATAACATGTTATCAAACCAACCAATAAGTTAAGCACCCTATTAATATATATGTTATGAAACCAAAAATTAGAAAAGAGTAGGCAAATAAATTAGATAACTCGTTCTGAAATTATATGAGTCACATAAAGTTAAATCAAAACATACAATCACAATCAGCAATAAGGGACATTTTGTCTAGTTCCAAAGATAAAATTAAAATACTATTGCGGGGACACACTAAAATTTGCTACACAAAGCGCAATTATCTATTTAATTACGGATTTACCATCTCTTTGAAAGTTCACAATTTCAGCAATATTATTAACATTTCCATATAAAATTTTATCTCTTTAATAGCAACAGTTGAGATAAACTAATAATACAAATAAAAACATCATCCTAAAACTCTCACCAGTTGATGCGCACATTTTCCAATATGAATAGACAAAATTGAAAGTATTAATGGAATAAATATCTATGTTAAGTGTATTATATTATAAAAATTTACACATCTCATCTTATTAATTTTGAAGGGCTAAGTGAAACTGATCGCGGATAGAGAACCGTAGATGAAAAGATCCGGGAAAAGCTAAATATATATTAAAAAATTATCGCAAGGGAAAAAAATTCCTTTATATCATGGTTACATCAGAGATAGGTTACAAAGGGAGAGCCGAAGGTCCATTGAAGAGCAGAAGGAAGGCAGCTTTCTCCATTGAATCCATTGTTCGAAATTATCAAACAGTCCGAGGGGGGGGGCGCCACCAGTCGATAGTAGCTAGAGAGGAAACTCACAGGCTAGACTGTCAAACCTCTCTCTAGTAGGGCAAAAAACGAAGAGCCAAACAAGGAACAACAACAGGGGTGAAATATACACAAAAAAAGTAGGAAATAAAGATGTTTTGACTTCTATTTATTCTACAAAAGTATATTAAAGGCAGGATCATAGATTTTCTTTCGCTGAAACATTGTGTGAACATTTCGTTTTCCAGGCCTATAAATTCGACACAGATCCACAAAACAAGAAAACCAAATTGGAATATTGTATATAAATATTAATAACATGTGATTCTCTAATGACAAGCAATAAGGGCTGACAAGGAAAGGGGGGAAACGGGTTCAGCCTTAGCTTTGTCTGAGTATTTGTAAAAATTAAACTATCTCCCTTTTCTGACACCTCAAAGCCTTCCGTGGTCCCAAACGAGACATAATCAGTTTTTTTACTGAGTTTATCGTGTTATTCATTCAAATGGGGATTTGGAAATGGCGGAATCGTCGGGAATATGTCCCTCAGAATTTTGTCCATCCACAATTGAAATTGCCAAGTGATTATGATTAATTACTAGCAAACAACTATTTTTGTCCCGACTTGCCATTAAATTTTTTTAACTACTACTTGCCAAAAGGCAGTTATTCGCTAATAACTATAAACTTATAGTTAAAGGATACGGTTAACAACTTCAGTTAATTTTTTTTCAAGCTAATATATTAGGGGGTTTATTAAAATATTAACGTATATACAATTATAATGAATAGGAGAAATATATATATCCAGGAATGAAGAGCATTTTAGAGAAGAAGCCCATTTTAAGAGAGTCATCGAACTACAATTTAGGAATGACAGAAGTCTTCCTGGTGTATTAATGGTTATATTTATAAAACAAACCTCCTGAAACAAGGGCCAAGTCTCAAACAAATACAACAAAAATGGCGTCATAAGCTAATAACTACAACACACCGTATGATATGCAAGAACTGCTTGGCAATGATAGCCAGTAAATCAACAACATACTGACTTACCTCAAGAATACAGGACTATACAACCTTATTTGATGAACGCCTGCAATGTTGGCTTATAAGATATTATATTTCCATTGATACTAAGCACTATTTATAGGTGAACCCTACGTCTAAACCATTACATAACCACACACACTTCCAACACCAATAACTGTGCTGATTTCCTAGAATAGCTAAGTTCAGAGGATACTGTTCTTTGTGTCGTCGCCATTGAAGCGGGACACAATAAATAAATAAATAATAAATAAATAAGCTAATATTAGCCATATATTTAAAATATCGAGCTCAACTGGGTAGTGGGTGGTCACTCAATGTTATATTAGGCCTATATATTACAATTTTATTGGCGACACATGAAAAACTTACTTAATAAATTTACGATCTTGTTAAATTCAATTCTATTTTACTGACTTTCTGCCTATCTCAGGATATTTGTTTATTTATTTGGTTTCACCCAAGCTCTTTTAGGCCATTGGCATAAACTGATCTTACCTAAATACGAGTATACTAATAAGGAGAATCGTAAAATCCTCAACGCTCCTTTATACGTTTCAAACCTAACCATCCATCCTTCGCCGCCATTGGCCACGAGACAATTTAGAATTGGTTAATTAGCCTGTCTTATAAAATAATGTAAATAATGTCTATAGTTTAAAAAAGAGACCAATTTTTAATTAAAATAAGAAATACCATAACTTTCATTGGGAGTGGCAGTAATAACTGCCTTCTCCCCTCACCTCATTCACCGTGTTTTATGTATATTTTGACCATATTTACTTATTGTACATAACTGTACCGATTGTAAATTACCAATAAAGATAAATTTTTTTTTACAAAAAAAAAAAAATAAAAAATAAAGAACTAATAAGGAGAAGTGAAGGCAATATATGTTTTATGTCCTAAGAATTTGGCAACATTAGATACCTATTAAATTCTGACTTTTTATAAATATTCCTTTTTTAACTACTAAAAAGAAGTAATGAATCAGCAGCATTTATTAATCTTGTTCACATTGATGGGGATCACATATCAAGAAGTAACAGCCATTATAACAAAATTTGTTCGTGAACAAAGAATCCTTTTTCTAACAAACCTCCTTACAAGGTATCCAATAAAATTGTGATCAAACCTTATAAAGGTTTAATTTCTAGCGCAATATGGGCTATGGTAGAACTAGGGTTGGTTGCGTGGCTGGCTGAGTCAGCTGGGTGTGGAGTGTGGTCGCCAGATGATCTTAATACAGCGAGTTGTGTTTAGGTTTTTTTGGGTGGGGGATAGGGGCTGGAGGACTGCAGAGGAGGTCTAAACGGTTATACTTAAGTATAGCTCGGAACGATAGTTGCACATAATAAGAGGATTATGTCATAATGCTCTATACCATAATACAAGGAAGGGACAAAAACATTCTTATAATACTATCAACCATAGATCTTATATAACTATAATTATAGACAAGAAGAATAGCTGGAGACACGAAGGACGTTAGTTTTAGGGCGTAAACTAGCCAGAACTGTGAATTCTAGGGGCAGAGGCGTTTCATTCCAGATTGTATGTGGGGTATCATGAAGATAATGATAACGCCCCCAAGGACAAATAAGTTTAAAAAAATCAGTCCCGTAACAGGCCCTAAGGGGCAGATACTATAGAGGTAACTGACTCATGACCATACGGCACACTAGGGAGATAGTGTGGTCAGTACTATGCTCCGGCCGCCTGATTTTCCCCTTGGCTGCTTCAACTGCTAGAGTCATTAGCACCCAAGGTACCAATTATTAAATTAATTAAAGGCTGGGTTGGCCTAGGGACGGTCAGGGAGGCCGAATTCAACACATGAACGAAAACACTAGAAGATAAAATCTTTAGTGCTTGCTCGGGATTAGAACTCAGGTCCTCCAACGTATTTGTCCAGTGCTCTACCACTGAGCTAACCTCGCCCCCCAAAATAAGTTTATTTTGCAAAAAATATATCTGCAGCCAAAAATTCGTTATTCCAAAATAACGTCCTCCGACGTCCTTAACGTCCTTTCGTTTGTCCCTGAAATGAACTTAATTTTGCGCCGATGGGGTGAAACAGACCTCGGATTGGAATTCAGCGACCCCATGGAAGCTCTAGTTATTTCTTCTTAAACGACTTCATACGAAATTTGACCTTCAAATGCCCTTAAACCTGACGTGCTGGAGTGAAACGGAGGCCGGATTCGGATTCAGCGTGTCTAAGTACATAAATGTATGATGTCTTTGGGAAATACCACTTTTAGCGCGGTTCCTCCCTCCCCCATAGGGAGGAACCGCGCTTATAAGGTTGATACAATGAAACAATCCGGAAGTGCCGACTAGAAAATTTCGCGTTTCAGAACCCCTAGAGACCGAAAATAACGGTGGTTCAAATTTGTATATATATATATATATATATATATATATATATATATATATATATATATATATATTTATATATATATTTGTTGGTTCGCTCTGTAGCTCCCTGACGAATGGTCCGATTTTGATGAAATTTGGTACAAAAATCTTTCGTCTAATTTGAAAGGTCAAGTTCGTTAACCAGCAAAATCCGCCTACTGGAAGATGGCGTTTGGGGCGAAATTCGCGCAAAAAATTTCGTAACGCTTACGTTTTTGAGTTCATAAGCTTGTAAGTACCCGTTCTATATGCTTATTGGGCTAGAGAAACGAATGAAACCATTTTCAAGGCGATAGCTTTAACCGTTTTCGAGAAAATTGGAAAAATAGTTTTTGAATACCGTTTTTGGTTTGGGTACTTAGAATCATGGGATTCAGTTGAAACATTTTCTGCATGTTCTACTTTCATTAAAACTAATATGTTGAAATTTGTGTTACGTTTGGAGTTAAGGAAGGGTTAGAATAAAATATTTTATTAACAGACATAAAAAGTTTTGGTAACTTTGTATACCTTCCTTAATATCTCGAAAAAGATTGAGAATCTCGGTAAACGGAAGCATACCATTACCAGCTTACGAAATGCTCTACAAAAAAGGTTCTGATGAAAGTTTTGATTAGACGATGTCAATCGGAAAAATAAGTGCTTAAAACTTTAACGTAATTTATTTCGCTTATTCGAACTGTTCTTTTTGTCTGTTTTTACTCCTTGTTATTTTTTAACTGCTTATAGTTGGATAATGTATTTGATAATAAATCAGGTTAAGAAAAATAAGAAAAACAATTTAATCTTAGAGATATGGACTATATGGAGATATAGCTTTTCAACTGCCTAGCGGGGTCCTTCCTAGGGCGGGTTGGCCAATCCAGGTAAGATCGTAAATAAGACCTTTCTTGAAAGTAAAGATGGAACTGTCAACTTTGGTCCTCCTCTGCCTCCCGGCACTTTCAATGCTGACGAAGGCTACCAATGAGTAGCTGAAACGTCCTAAATATAGATTTTTTAACAAAAATCGTATTGAGGTTTCTTTAGCCGAATCCCAACCATTCCATCTTTACTTATCACCTCGACGGCTAACTATCTAATCTTCATGCTTTCTAGAAATGTGGACCCAAAATAATAACAGCTTCTATTTTAATTATTTTAAATGAGTCTAGAGATAAGAACGGAACCGCGCTAAGATGATGCAGTTCCTGCGAGTCGGACTTTTTTATTTTGTGTGCCTGTCTTATCAATGTTTAATCGTTTTAATGGTGACCATTTTTACATTAGCAAATTATAGTTTCATTGAGGTAGAAAAGGTGTGGTGACCTTGAGAGGTGTTGGGCTATTAAAAAAAATCCAGGCGATTTAATTGTATTCTTAATCTTCATCCGAAAATGTAAATATAATTTAGGAAATCAAAACATCTTGTTTTGTGTTGACTAAGATCTGATTTGCCAATTTACCTAATTTCAGGTATGTGATACAATTAGTCCGCATTGTCAGCACGCGGTTAAAGATTATTAATGTACTTTATTGGTCTTTTTGCATCATTATGACGTATGAGCGAGTCACTTAATAAGTGAATTATTCTACTCAAACTCGTCTCATAACTTCTCGAAGACCACCTATGAGATGTTTCTAAATTTCCCTGAGTTTAATGTAACAGCTTTCGTGAGAGTTCTTAGCATTTATTGAATATTAATCATCAAGTTCTAGTTACTGGTGCGTGAAAATGTAAAAGAAAGAGAAATAAATTTAGAGCAGACATAATTCGTTATGGCATTATCAAATATTAGACGCCACCCGGGAGCTTACAAACCGCGACTTGCCCTAATAAGGCGGTGAAAGCTAAAAGTGTTCTATTTAGACCAATGCAAGGCCTCCATTTGGGACCCTGAAGATGCAACTCAGGCCTTATTTGGACAAGCAACTTAAGCAATCAGAAACACATAAATGAATGCAAATTTTAAGACATTAGTTCAGAATTTTTGAAGATTTCTTCAAATTTTTATCGATCCTACCTACTAGATATTGAAAATGACGCCCATATATAATATACTACAAAGAGATGAATATAGTTAGTCGTTGAGATGATAAAATGTCAAGGAATGATTGGGATTCGACAAAGAGAAAGCGTCAGATTTTCAGAAAAATATTCGGTCACCGAAAGGTTATCGTGTTATGGGATGGACATGCTGTTATATTGTCGATGGTCTATGTTCATCGGGATTCTTCCAATGAAAAAAGAATTAATAGCATAAAAAAGTCAGGATAGCGTGTTTCCGTATATTTATTATATTAGATGTGATTTGGAAAGCAAAGGAAAGAACCTTACAATATTTCCCCTTCATTGTAACGATACCAACACTAAAGCACTACCGTTTTATTCAAATGTGTTCTTATCAAAATTGCCAATGAAATTAAATTAATTTTAGGACATTTTGCTTTCAGCTAACAAAAAATCCTCAATCCTGCCTGCGTGATAGAATGAAAGTATTTATTATTTATTGTTTGAATTTGTGTTTTAACCTTTTATTGACATGACTTTTAAATAAATTGACAAAATGGTGTTTTATATTATATTAAAATGTAGTCTCGGGTTTTACTTTTGTTTTTTGTAATTGTTTTTAATTATTGTATTGTGTCACAGGGCATTGAAAATGGGGCTTAGTCCCTGAAAACGTTTTGCCAATAAAACACTTGTGGGAATTTTTGACTATTATTTCATCCTAGGAACATCAATTTTCCACCATCCAGCATTCACCAACAAAGAAAAAGCCTCATGTACCAATTGAGGAAGCGAGATTTAATACCGGCGAAAATTTGTGATTTACAATGCCCATAAGTAGGAGATAATATGAAAAACAATAACTCAATTTTTATATTCGTCACCAGTCTTTATGCTTTCTATAAAATTACTATTTTGAAGCTACTTTTTTTAGAAGTATTTTGAAACATTTCCCTTACATACGACTGCAACAAGAGCAGAGCCTGACTTTAATGAAAAATGTAATGCTTGTTCAACCTGTTACAAAGGACTTTTTTTTTTCTCTTCCCATTCATGCCATTTATAGACGGAACCGATTCAGCACACAATTGAAACTGCATGGCAAGGGCCATGCTATAACCAGTACTCCGTGTAAAACCACTTTATAAAATTGTTATTAAGTTCGTTAGATGGTTCGGATTTGGCTAAGAAAAGACCACAGATTTTCAGCATGTACCATTGTCGCCACACTTATCCAAGGACAACTAAAAGTTAGCGAGGTATTCCTCCATCCCCTAGGCATTTGTTGCTGACAATGGCTGCCAAAAAGCATGCTGAAAAGTTGAAAATATAGATTTTTGGGAAAATGTGACGTTTTCTCGTAGCCGAATCTCAACCATTCGTAGCCTTCTTATCGCCTCAACGACTATCCTAATCTCATTTTGAATCAAATTCGTATGACACAACTCGTTTCCTATATTTGGTTTTAGTCTACTTCCCATGATTCTTATCATCTATTGATTCAACGCAATGGTTTATTATAAAGATTTTATAGACAAATGATAAATGGCGAGGAAGCATTTATTTCTTGATAACATATCACTCGTTTCGGCCTAATTATTTTTATATAATTTACTTCCTGGTTTGAATAACATATTAGATGTATTTGCTGGTTTGAATTAATTAATCTACAAAAGTAGATACTCGAACACCAAATGTTATTAAATACTCCTAACCCATGTATCATGATAATAAATATTATACAAAGGTGTTTGTTTCCTGCCTTAGATATGAAACTTTATTCAACTTTGAAACTTTATTCAACTTTGCATACTTTTATTTGAGTATAGTGAAAATTTATCTTTGAATAATGGCACTTTTATATATATATATATATATATATATATATATATATATATATATATATATATATATACACACACATGGAATTATTACCAGCGTGATATCTTCCCTTTTATTTTCATATTTCATGAAACCTGCGACATCAACCTTTTTTTAAAAAAAAAATCCATGGTAGTTTTTTTTTTTCTTTTATTTGATAGGGTTTTATAATTCTACTTGTATGTACGTATGTTTGTACTTTAAACAATAACTTAATAAATTAAGAATAATTCTGAAATTTTGAGCATGTCACTGTTTATTTAATGTTATTAGAATTTATGTTTTTTTTTTTTTTTAATACGAATGGATATTGCGTGCAAAGTATCTATCGTAATTTAAATGTTATAAATCGTCTAGATAAATCGAAGGTAATTTACGCAAATATTAGAATAAAAATTTGAGTAACATACGTATAATATATTTGAAGTATCGCTGAGGACGCTCCTGTCTCCATTTCCACTTACCTGAAATAAAGCAAATACAAGAAAATGAATTTTAAATAATTAAAACGGGAAAATGGTTATATTAATAATAATATCAGACAACTTAAACTTTTTTGAAATGATAAAAAAATAAAAAGTAGATGAATTAAATAAAAAAGAAAGATAGTAACTTTTTAATTCATTTAAGAAATACAGATCCCTTTCATAAAATATAAATATGAAGAATTATTCAATAGCATTCGAATATAAAAAAATATTTATATTCGTTATAAAAATAATTACACGAACTAGTGAAATATTAATGCCATGAAATAGGCATTTTAGAATAATTATTTTAAATTAACGCAGGTACGAAATACGAACATTAAAACCGACAAATAAATGGCTTATATTAATATTCTTAATAATCTTTGACGTGCCTAAATCCTATTAATTGGCATCTAACAAAATGGAAAAATTAATTAAAAAAACTTCATCAAGTTTGATTATAACAAAACGGTACTTAAATAATTCAGTCTTGGAGATTTGTTCGGAATTACATAATTGGGATCTCCACTAGGCTAACATAGAACTAACTAGGGGTACAGAATTTACTTAGAGAAAGAATGGCTTTTCTTTAAAAAGAAAAAAAAAAAAAACTATCATGTACTTGGCATTCCATGGACAGCTAGAACAATGCATCGACACTAGAATCACATAAATGTTTACGGGAACGTCTAATATAATCATTAAAATAAATACCAAGCAAATTTTGTAATTTATTTATTTTACAATTTTATTTAATAATGTCCTTTCCGTTTGGTGGATGTTGATTTAAGGTTTTCACGCCCCTTACTGAAATATGATGAATAAAATGCAATGCGGTGAAGAAGCGTTGTATGTAATTAAAAATATATAAATTGAAATTATACAAATATATATTCTAAAATCGTAGCTTAGTCATTCCCAACAGATGAAATAATTACCTAAAATGTTTTAGTGGTTGTTTCATTCAAATTTAAATTTGTCTTTAATTTTAGAATAAGGATGTTTTATATTAAATATTAAGAGTAGGTAGTTACTAAAAATTTTAAAAAATTAATAATTACTTTTAAATTCTTGAAACATTTTATGATTTCTATTACTTCATGGAATACTTGTGTTTCTGCAAAGAACAAGTCAGATTTTCGGGGAAAAATATCTATATTTCAAACGTTTTGGCATACTCTTCGGCAGCCTTCATCAACAATGCATGCCAAGGAGGCATGGAGGAAGACCAGACACCAGTTAGGTGACCACATCAGAAAATGGTACTGCACACATACCACATAGTCACCTAAATTCCTCCATTCCCTAGGCATGTAATGTTGAAGAAGGGTGCCAAAAAGCATGCCGAAGCGTTCAAAACATATATTTAGTTCCCAAAATCTTACAGCTTTTACTTAGCCGAAACATAAGTCTTCTTATCACCCTGACGGCTAAGTGTTTGCAAATGATTACTTAGAATATAAGTAGAAACTCTAGAACTTAAATTGCTGGGACTCAGTTAGTTTATCTGATTACACTGTATATATGACACTAAACCTACCAGTTCACAAGACGTTTCTGTCACCTTCCAAATACGATTCCAAACATTGTGCAAGTAATCTAGCATCAGAGCCATTATTTAAACAATCATTTTCAAAACAAGTCAAACTTTCTTTCAAAGCGATCACTAAAGGATTAATATTTTTTCTTAATGGACGCGTAGTTTTGACACATAATGATCTCATTCTCCCCACCTATTTTTAGACACTACGTTGACTATTTCTAGCGGCAATCATAGTACAAGTGACGTGCTGTGTTTACAAACATTATGACTATTTGTCAATAAACTTCTCTGCTGATGGTATCGCGGGGCAATTACAGACTGCGACTCATTCCGAACAGAGAGCTCCATTCATAAATGTGTATGCAGGGGAATTTCGTATTTTAACGGACTAATTAACATTCATCTTGGACTATATATAGATAAAAATAACGACAGAACTGCGTCGTCTTAGCGCGATTTCAGACATACTTATTTTTGAAGATACATATTTGGAAAGGGAACTCAGTGCGGAAGAAGGCTGTCAAAGAGCAGCTGAAACGTTTGCAATATAGATTTTACTAAAGAAGATACGCTTTCTTCTTAGCCGAATCCCAACCGTACCTTGACTTCTTATTTCTTGAGATTATAATTCTGTAAAAATATCTTATTTTTGGCGGCTTTAACTTTTAGGCCAATTAGGTATATTTGTGTAGTTATCACACAATCATAATGTTTCGGGTTTTAAACATTATTGCTAAATCGCAGCCGCCGTTTCTACTGTTAAATGGCAATGAAACCGAACATAAAGTCACTGCGTCCTCAGGAATTTAACAGTCGCAATACAACTCAATCGGTTTTACAACCATATAAACACATAACCCTGTAATTGATTCGCTAAGAAATAAATGTATTTTTCAGAGACAGTGGCATTTCAAGGGAAGTCTCAATTATTCCTGACTAAATATGGCGTGCAAAAGGACCTTACAACCTATTGGCGACCTATCCAAATGTGAGAAGTGAAAGCTGTCAACGGTACAGACAACATACGTCACCACAAGCAGACATTTGTGAGGCAACTCTTTCTTGAGAATTCTGTACTGCTGACAGTGGCGATTGCTTACAACAAGGGCTGATACTTCTGAATCCTACACTCCTGACAGTGGCGATTACTTACAAGGGATGATGCTTGTGAATCCTATACTGCTGACAGCGGCGATTGGTTAGAAGGGTTGTTGCTTATGAATCCTACAATGCTGAAAGTGTCGATTGCTTACAACAAGGGCTGATACTTCTGAATCCTACACTCCTGACAGTGGCGATTACTTACAAGGGATGATGCTTGTGAATCCTATACTGCTGACAGCGGCGATTGGTTAGAAGGGTTGTTGCTTATGAATCCTATACTGCTGAAAGTGGCGATTGCTTTCAACAAGGGCTGTGTCTTGTGAATCCTACACTCCTGACAGTGGCGATTGGTTACAAGGGTTCTTTCTTGTGAATCCTACACTGCTGACAGTGGCGATTGGTTACAAGGGTTCTTCCTTGTGAATCCTACACTGCTGACAGTGGCGATTGCTTACAACAAGGGCTGATGCTTCTGAATCCTACACTCCTGACAGTGGCGATTGCTTACAAGGGTTGTTGCTTGAGAATCAGTTCAAATATCAAGGCCGAGTCTGCACAGTTTGGCCTCAAGGTTTGGACTCTACGCATCAAGCACAAACACGATGAGTTAATACAGACAGCCCAGTTATAGTAGACCAATTGTATGCGAAACAAATATCCTCTTGTCCACACACGTCAAGCCTCATTGGGCTGTACAGTTAATCTATTGGGGTTTTCATTCTAACCTTAAAGACTGGCGGACAAGAGAAATTCGAAAAAAAACAAAAAAAAAAAAAAAACTGGTAAAATCGGCTGAAAAGTGGTCCTTCCAGAGAAGACAGGTATCCAAGCTTACATGAGGTTTGAAAGCTCATTTACATACACGTATGTTGCTGAACGCATAAATGAAGAACGTGACAGATGATTAAAAAAAATTACATAAGCCGTATAACACTTATGCCCTACATTAGCAGAAAAATATAAATAATAGGCTTCTGGAGCCGACAACATGACAAGCTTTAGACAAATTAGCTTATGAAAGGTATGGCTTCACTCTTCGTGATTTCTACCCGGTAAGCAGAGCACTGTACAACTTCTCACCAGTTTAGAGACAACAGGTTTTCTAGGTTGTATTTCGAATGAATTATCAGGAGGAGATTTTATAAGCAATGACATATTACGAGATTAAAATCAGTCATGTAGGCAAAATAGCATATTCTACACCGAGGTTTGGATGTGTGTAAAAATGTCTTAATAAATACAACCATAATAAATGAGATGAAGTTGATAAGAACAACAATCAGATTGTCGGGAAAACAAATAAATGTTTTGAACGTTTCTGCATGTTTTTCAGGCACTGGCGTGATTTCCAGTGTTCATACGGCAGATTTGAAGACAAAGATACATTCAAGAGAAGAAATCGTTTCCTAAATTTCTTCGCTCACGATGATTAGGAATTTTAAGAAAAATATAATTCAAAGGACATATAGAACTTAAAGTCTTTGATGGGGAGGATTATTGTTCTAGCGCCGAAAATTCCTTAATTTTATTGCATTAGATATTGGTTGTAGAGTCAGCTATGGAGAGATTTGCTTTTTCCGAATAGCACCTGATAGAAGCCGTCAACAACTTATTTACATCGAAGTAAAAATAATTGAAGAAAAGAAACAGGATATTTTATATATATATATATATATATATATATATATATATATGTGTGTGTGTGTGTGTGTGTGTGTGTGTTTGTGTGATTATTGACGATATGGCACACTAGGGAGATAGTGTGATCAGTAATATGCTCAGGCCGCCCGATTTTCCCTTTTAAAGGTACGTATTAATGAACTCATTAAAGGCTGGGTTGGCCTTGGGACTGTCAGGAAGGTCGAATCTAACCCACGAACGAAGACACTAGAATATATATATATATATATATATATATATATATATATATATATATACATATATATATATATATACACTAATGTAAAATGGAAAGCAAATGAGCTTTATGAATATTTCATTTAATCAATAACTACTCTAAGAGTAGAAAGGTACCTTCCATGATACGTCGAGTATTGCGATCAACTCAACAAGAAATTTGCAATCAGAAATTATGTAACAGAACCTCAAGAAAAAAATGTTTTCAGAATATCCGGAAAATGAAATCAGGCAAAAAGGCTCCGACTTACAGTCTCTTCATTTATTTAATCATACTACAAGTGGCTAACATCGGAAAATGGCGAGCAAACATGTTTCTACAGGAACGTTTGCAGCCTTATTTCGGACAGGACTGTAGTCTTAACATTAGCCTCAGCCTCACGCCCATTTATCTTTAACGGAAGGCTTTGGACCTAAGGACAGACTTGGCCTGGAATCCCATTGTCGTCCGTTCAATAGAAGGAAACTGAAGCATTGCCAGGTATTCGCCTTCAGCTTTCGAAAATAATCCAAGTTGGGGGTTTGAAACCAAGCCAATAGAATCACATTGAATTCTCTTAAGAATAAGAAATTTCTAAGTAACTTTCCCCATAAGCGAGAGTCATATCAAAACTAGATCACTGTGGAATACCAACAATACTTGCTATTACGGCATAGTGAAAGTCATAACATTACTCCACAAGCTAATTGAAACACACTTTGAGAGATTAAATAGAGAATAATGATGCCGAATGTCTGCTATTTGATGGAGCTTCTTGAGAATTCCATTGATAGCTGGAGAGAATCGGGTCTCCATTCGTAGAATTCAGCCGATCTACAAATAACTTGCTTTCCCAGTGGCTTTTACTTTCCAACAGAGCATACAGCAATGCAACGGAGCAGACATCATATTCCTGTCACTTTCTTCCTACTGTATAAAAGAAATTTTCACTTTTATCAATAGAACACAGTTTCCAGTATTCACCGAAGAAATGAAATGAACCTACACGAGCATTCTATTAGAGAGAACAGCTTAATGGGCAACTAAAATACCCTACGAAATTGAAACCAACTTGAGCTTCATTCTCAAAAATATTTAAATTTAATTAAAACACAATACAGTGTCGTAGTGGTCCAATGAAAAAAGCTAGACTGGAAGGACACTAGAGGATACATTCGAATTTGGTCTGCGGTGATTCAATTTATAAAACCATCTCTTTTTGTAATGGTTTTAAAAAATGAACAATAAACACATGTAATAAATAGAAATCCTGATGCTAATGGCATTAGTTAACCAAAAAGTAGTTAACATATCATCCCTACCATGTCAAACTATCGAATAAGCAAAATCTCGTTTTTCAGATTTGAGACTTTGCTCTTGGATTGTGGACGATACGGCTTGTCGCAAATTGTCACCACTCTAACCTCTTTAGAATAGCCTTTAATGCCATAAATAAAGTATCGAATAATACCATTTTTTCAATATATTACTTCGTCAATAAGTATGAATAAATGGTAATACATATATAAACATGTTTTATGTAAATAATAAATTATATTTGTATGTGTAGTTATATATTGTTGGAATGCTGAATATCATCAAAAAAGGTTGGCTGAAATATACTTAAGTATCTACGAACGTACGCTGAAAATAATTGTACGTTTTATATATAATTACAGTTTATTTTTAGTTTTCCTCAGTTTGATTATTTCTGGGATATTATGAATATTGACAAGCACTATTCTACATCCCGTTTATGAGTACTGCATTTATCAAAAGAATTAGCAGTAGTTGTTTTTTTTTTTTATTTTTATTTTACCAAACAAGGAAAACTGAAAAGATTTGTCTACTTTTTTTACCCGACGAGATAAAAATATTAGTACGCCTTATCTTCAATTGAAGCCAAACATGATTTGATTTTATAGACAACTTAAGCCTACTTAAGCAATTTTTAATTTTTTTTATTGTAGTACATTTATTGATTATTACAACTAAAACACTTGTTTGAGTGATACGTACAAGTCGGTATATTCCATTGAACACATTACACTAGAATTCAAACATGATTGGTCAAATGCTTCCATTATTGTTTTTATTATATTGACTGCAATGTTTATTGTGTTATTATCCATACTGTTGGTTTTGAAGAAACCGATCGTTCAAATTAGTGTATGAGTATATATGTATATGTATATGTGTGTACAACAAATACTAATTTATATCATAAAAGGTAAAAAATAATACCAAAAATAGATAAATTACGTAAATAAAAGAGAAAAGTAAAGTATGAGAACCAATTTGTCTAGGTAAATATAATATATTATTCTACAGATATTCAGGGAAACTAAAAAGCTTAAACTTAAAAGAAATTAATAATTAACATGAATTTATCCTATTAATTTGGTATTAATAGGTTATTTTATTAGTTTAATTATTTTAATCTATTTACTTATTGTTTTAACATTAGTTTACGTAACATAATTTTTTTCTTTAGATATTATTATGACACAGTAAATTATTGTTTATTTCACTTTTCTTTAATTTATAAAAAAAAATATACCAATTATTTGATAGCACAGGTGAACGATATTTGTACTTATGGTACTATTTTGGAGATATCTGGTCGAATCTTTTTATTTCTTCAGAATTATAGTGGTTTGCGATGTAAACAATCCCATTCGAAGTATAAAAATACTCTGTAGCCAGTATTTATACACGTGGGAAGAATATAATTTGCTTCGGACGCCTGAAAATAGTTTCAGCACGGGTTATTCAACATAAGGGCGCCCACATGTATTAATAACCTACCGGACTAGATCCCAGGAGCGTGGGAAAATGCAGGCGCGTGTCTCTGAGGGCTTGTACAATGACAAGCACACGGTCATGAGGCGTGCAACAGACCATCATCGTCGCTGATGTATGGTTTACTACAAGCATATGTTGGCTCTTTCTCACATACCATATGGTTTGGCGCAGACGTTTTTAGGAATAATGTGTTAAACCAGGCTTACAAAGGACGTTAAAACAATAGGGGTAAATACGGAAAATCGGTTAAATAATATTTTAAGGCAGTCCACAATATACAAACCTCAATCCCTTTAATTATGTTAAATTAATTAATTATTTTTAAATGTCCAAGTGATAAGCAGTTAGGGAATAATTGGGATTCGGCTAAGAAAACATCAATACGATGTAGCTTTGGTAGCCTTCTCTAGCAATGAGTCCGGGATAGAGAAATACCAAAGTTACCAGTTAAGTGACCATCCTGAAAATATTCTCAGATTTTAATGTAATTTTTTTCGGTTTCTTAAAATGCATTTTATGACCTTCAAAATTATGATTATAGACTTTTTAAAAAAACAACAGAGTTCGTTTAAATCAGATTAATATGTTTTATAATAAATTTATATTAAGAAAATAATGACAAAAATCTCAACAATTTTTATTTTGTGTAGGGAGAAGGTCAATGAATAAAATCAAATTAACATGAACGTCAATTTATTAAAAATGGCTCTACATGTTTCGCATCATCTGATGCCTCTTCAGAAGCCTAAAAACTAGACACAGCCAAATCGAACGTAGCCTTTCTAGCGGTAGGTTCACCTTCTTTCTATTTGGCTGTACCTAGTTTTTAGGATCGTGAAGAAACATCCAAGGATGCGAAACATATTAACGCCTATACAAGAAAAATTGTTGAGATTTTGGTCACTATTTTATTAATATATAATTATTATACAAAAACTATTTATATGATGTAAACGAACTTTGGTGTTTTTTTTAAATTTCAATAATCATCATTTTGAAGGTCATAAACTGCATTTTAGGCCGCCGAAAAAAATCACATAAAAAATATTTGAGAATATTTTCACGATGGTCACTTAACTGGTAAGTTTGGTATTTCTCTACCCCGGGCTCATTGCTGACGAAGACTACCAAAGCTACATCGTATTGATGTTTTCTTAGCCCATTCCCAACTAATCCCTGATTGCTTATCACCTCGACGGCTAACAATCTTCATCTCATTATTTATGTTCGTATTATGACGACAATATAATATTAATTAATTCTTCATTGAAACTATCTGAAATTGAGTAATATATACTATTAAGATTTATACAATCATATACTACTCGAACTCACTGACTACATGAAAAACTAAATTTTAACATAAACATTACAGATACACTTTACAAATTCTTAATTCATCACGACTGATTTTATTATTGTTTTTTTTTTTTTTATTTCCTTTAATTATTATTATTATTTATTTGATTTCAGAGCCCGCAACTGGGCGATTTGCTCTATAAACACGTAGGGTGCAAACAAATTAAAAGATCTAAAAATCCAAATTTAGAAACATTACAAAGAATGGCAAAAAGAATATATATATATATATATATATATATATATATATATATATATATATATATATATTATTTCCTTTAAAGAACATTTTAATTGTGTTATCGCCTTTCAGCGTTAAACAATAAATAAATAAAAATTATGTTCGTATTTATTAAGGTATTATACCACAAATTCTTGAGGAATGATCCAAACTGACTCAATGTCCCATCATCGCCCAGCCCAAACCACTTCATACAAAAAATTGAAATTTTGCATGGACGCTCCCTCTAGAACGTAGACGTTTACTTGCGGTAATGATGGCAGACCTTGAATTATTAGAAATAAATTGTGATTTTGTCCCTAATAGAGTTTACTCTATACCTGGTGATGGTCCATCCGAGGTAAAGCGTAAATATCCCGATCCCTTGCACAGCCTCCTCATCCATCAGTATCCCCAGTCAGAGCACTTTTGGTAATGCTCGCAACTATAATGGATGTTTCCAAATGACATCTTACTTTTTTTTTCAATTTTAACGTAAATTTATTATTGACAACGAAATCTAACCTGTACTGGTTAAACTGTTGTTACAGCTAACCTATAGATAACGGGTTATCTCTATGTTATCTGTTATCTTGATACTGGTCCGGAGCGCCCCAGTGTCAAGAAACATTATACTTTAATTACTTATCAATTGATGAATAACATATAGTGTGACGGGAACCGTGCTATAATAAACTGTATAAAATTATATTACAGTTTAATTATATTCTAGGGTTAATTTTGATGATAAATTATTTACTGTAATAAAATAACTACTTATCTGTCGTGACGAAGCACGGGTATTCAAATAGTTGTTGATAAATAGTATAACTTATTGATGACTAATCGTCTCTCCTGTACCATTTACATTATTTTTACCGTTTTTTTTTTGTTTTGTTTTTTGTTATTTTGAATAAAAATACATAGATATATTTGTACTCACCGGTTCTATAGTCAACTCTGTCCTGCATCCGTAGCACGACTCCTGCCTTGCTTGCAACAAGTCTATACTCCTTAGAGCGGATAGTACAGACATCTCCTCGTGATCCTGAGGATAGGACACAGGCTCGAACCTTCTGCTTGCTACGAGTTCCATCATAGGCTGCTTATCTCCTACAACACCCCAAGTCAAACCAAGGCTGTTGAAGCAAGTCGAAGCAAGCTCTTGAAGCAAGTCAATGCATCCCGGTGCCGGATACGACAGGCACCAGGAGGAGGTTCACCTTCAAACACCAGCTGTTACGAGTCTATCGCTCTCTTATCAGAGCTAGCTAATCTTACAAATATTGTTGTTATCATTTGCCTTAGTTGATTTATGATTAGTTTTAAGTGATGTTCTTTTTTTTTTCTCTCTTTATTTAATCAAGTGTTGTATATCCGTTTATACAATAAGTGTCCTAAATTCTTCAATTCTAGCGAAAATACCTATATAGTTGCATAAAATCAGAATTAAAAATGCTTAAGACATTTTGATGAGCAAGATAATAAAACGCCTCCGGAGAAACTTATGCTATGCTAGACGAAAAAAACAGTGTTGAAATTCACAAATTAAAAGACCAGAAAAAAAGAAAGAAACACGTAACTATACGAAAAATTAAAACTATATATATATACACACACATCATAAAAATAGGAAAAAAGTAGTAAATAAGAAAACCGAGAAAGAAATTTAAATAATATATATTTTTTTTTTTAATTATCAGACTAGGAATATAACATTTTACGTAACAGTAATAACAATAACATTTTTTTCAATGAATAATCTTTCTCCGGATAATCGAGTTCTATGTTTGGACTCTACTGATTGTTATAAACAGCTTTTAATTATTTATGACCAAGCCCTATTTATTTTTAGTCTGCTGAAGAGGCGTCTGAGGATGGAATACAAGCAAAGCGATTATAACATATTGACGAATGTGTTAATTATAAGTTTTATTTATTGACCTTCTGCCCAAACAAGATAAATGTTATAATGATAAGCAGAGAGTTAGCCTTTAAGCTGATAAGAATTCAAGGAATATTTGGGATTCGGCTAAGAGTAAACGTTATAATCGGGAAAATGTTATTATTATGTGTAGCTTTGTTAATGTTTTTCTAACGCCTAACTGATTCCTGTAAAAACCTACTGTTTCATTACTAAAAAAAAAATGAAAAACATTAAACGTTCGTTACTCAATATGCACATAAAAAAGTTTTTTAGCCCATTTCCGAGATTAAAAATTTTCTTTACTGTTTTGATTATTTTTTCTGTAATTTTAAATATTTTTTTCCGGAGAAAGCTGCCAAAGAGCATGCCGAAACGTTCAAAATATAGATTTGTCCGAAAATCATGGGCGTATATAATAGGGGGCTGGAGCCCCCTCCCGAAATTTTAATCTAATCTGTAAAAATGTGTCATGAAAACACCAAAAATAAATTAAATAGGATCACTTAGTTCAGAAAATGTTTATTTGGTGTGTTAGCGTATTAGTTGGTTAACTATTCGGAGTTCTAGATTGTTAGTATTTTCTATACTCCCCAAATGCTCCCAGCCCCCCCCCCCCTCGAAATTAGTCTAGTAAAATAATACATTGTACCTAGCAAAAATTGGGGTAGACGATTTTCATTGATTTAATGTTGTAATAATATCAATTTTTTTTTTTAATATCTCAAAAATGGTTGGATTTAGCGAAAATGTTTTCATATAAAGTTTAAAGATAGTTAAAAGTATGACAACGTTCATACTTTGGAAACTCGCTACAGCTAACTATTCCAAGTTTTAGTATCCCATACCTCCCAAATGCTCCCAGCCCTCCCTTCAGAAATTATTTTCTATATACACCCTTGCTATTCATTGCCCAGTAATGTGTTAGTACTTGGAATGAGTTCTCTTTACATCCTTAGAAAAAGTAATAGTTCATAATGTCCGAGAAGCTTAAGACCGATTAAGAAGAAATAAGTTCAACGAGAACATTGAAAAGGTGTACAAGCCCTCTGGTTTGGCGGCCTTTCAATCAAGGTTTGAGGGATAAGTTCAACGAGAACATTGAAAAGGCGTACAAGCCCCCTGGTTTGGCGGCCTTTCAATCAAGGTTGGAGGGATAAGTTTGTTTGGAAAGTTCGGTGGAATAGAGGTCACTCCTGGCCAGAGGGTGGGGATTTATTGGAAAACTTTATCCTAGGTATTATTTATGGCAGTTCAATTCCAACTTAGAACTTAATCCCGGAAAATTGTCTAAAGATCCTCTTACACATAATCCTATAATACGAACCCTAAGGGCAGCGGCTTTCATCACATGTTGAATGTTGAAGTTTGGAGAAATTAAATTAAATAAGAGTCTTATCAAATTCTTTATTACAAGGTAAATTGAAATCAGGTAATTTTTGACAATTATATAAATAAACACCTTTTTAAATATATAGAAACATATTTATTTAAAACCGTTGAGCGCCATGAAAGAAATGGTAAAATGTTTTTGAAAGCTTAAATGCATTTTTTTTTTTTAATATTTTAAACATGTGAAGCAAGTCAATTGGATTTTGCAACAATTTAAAAAAATGTTAATTTCCTCGTTTAGACCTCAATTTCTAAATTATTATGCAAAAACTATCGAACCGATTTAAACGAAATTTAGTGGGTTGTTTTATTATATATTTAGTATCTGACGTTCCGAATTTTAAAGTTCCATTAATTTTTTCAGGATGGGTCATTTGAAGATGTTTTTCGTACTATAATTAATCATCCACATCGAATACTACATTAAAAATACAACAAAATCCTGTTAAAGTGAGCAATTATTTGGGAGACGAAGTTATTTTAAACAGGCTTCGACTTGGACATTTCCTACTCTCCCTTTCGCACTTTTAGAAAGTAAGGATTGATCTACTTATAGATTTTGTAACGAGACTCTGACAGTTACAACACATACTATACTTACAAATTGCAGACAATACAATAACTTAAGCATACATTAAAATCTACACGATTTACTGTCAGTATACATACATTACTTAAGCATTTAAAAAGCTCACTCTCATACTGAAAATGATTTATTGAATTTTTTCAATCACTATTTAAACATTAAATTTTTAATTAGATGTTGTTTTATTTTAATTTTTTTTTTATTATTTCTTAATATTGCTCTTTTTTTACGGGTTTGCGTGAGCTGCTGTTTATTTCATTCGTTAGCTTACTTAAATATTTTGTTTGAATTTAGTTAACTGTTTATAATAATACCATCAGCTGTCAAAATAATTAGTCCCCAAATTTGGGGAATCTAATAGAAAAATAATAGTACACCTAATCGCGAAAACGGCGAGACACTGTCAAGAAATGGTTTTGATTCGGTTTAGAGAAAACGTTTTGCAGAAAAATCTATTTTTCGAACGTTTCTGCATGCTGTTTGCGAGTCTTCTTTAGTAATAAATGTCTAGGGGATGGAGGAAGACTCCAATAACTTTTAGGCGACCAGTGATATGTGAATAATAACTGATACCTGAAGAAGGTTTCCTAACGGCATACCGAAACCTTTGTTTTCTTTTAGCATAATCCCAACTATTACTAGACTTCTTTTCACCTTAATGGCTAACTATTTGCAACCATCTTCATTCCATTATTTAATGAATTTATTTCACTTATAGGATGCGTTATTGATAACTAAATAATATCTGACTTAGAATCAGTGGTGTCTGATAACTAGAGATGGGCGATCTGAATCGATCTTTTAAAAAATAGATCTTTTTAACACGATTTATTGATTTTTTTTTAATCAATTGATCTCGAAGGGCCGATCTTTTTAAGAATTGCTTTAATCTTTAGTCAGGTTTTACGGTTACATTTTTACCAAGCCATAGACTGTTATTATCATGGAGTTATGAAAGGAGAGGAGGGGATGTTTTGGAATAAAACCTGCCAAATTCCGCAGATAAGAAGATAGAAAATAATTATGCAGAAGGTCGATTCGTTGTATTGACGGGCGAGTCTCGAATGTGATTAGATTCAATTCGAAATGAAACACTAATTCGAAATGGAATTAGTAATCGTGAAATCCATCCATATCGACAAACGATCCATATCCAAGATCGATCTTCTGAATCGATCTGAACTCGACGAGCTTTTTATTCCGATTCAAATCGACTCAAAAGATTGATTTATATTCGAGAATCGCCTATCACTAATCTGAAAGTCCCTCACACGTTAAGGGTGCTTGATACTGGGAGATCTTGAGCACAGAGCCCTTATAATCCATCGAATTACAAAATGTACCAGTCTACAGAAAGTACTACTCACTAACGAAATTATCAATCAACGATTCAATACAACTGATAAGGAAGTTGCTAACGTCAATTTAGATAAAATATCGAAGGCGGCAGTGTCCATATTGCGAAGTCTAAAATAGACTCCTGTGTTCCTAGATTCTTCAAGAGCATCCCACACTCGACCGAGGTGCTTCAAGCCCACTTATGACCAACTTGGGCAGAGATGAAATAAGTTTTTCCAAACCAAAGTTATGAAATCTGAATACTCTCTGCTCTATAAGGTTTTCTCCACGAACTCCTGATTCAGTTATGTAAATCTGGTTTGCCCTCCCAGTCCACGGCTTGGTATATCCTTAAATATTTGTGAGCCAAATATTAAAATTACGATTTTTTAGAGAGAGAAGTTTTTTATTCAAAATAATTACTATTTGATCGCATTTCTTTCTTTTAATCTGGAAGTGCGATCAGAATTGTCCAACATTCAGAAATCATAGATCTCTTCTTTTTCCCATAGAAAAATTATGGGATATTCATGACATGTGGTACAAGAATATTTTGCCTCTTTTAAAATCGAGTTTGTTAACCAGTGGAATCTACTGCACAGGAATTTTGTATTTTTGGTGATATTCGAGCGAAAATAAGTTCTGTGTTAATATGTTTCCAAATACTTTATTGTACATAATTTTGCATGGGGAATCGAATAAACCATTTTTAAGGCCATTATCAAAAACGTGGTTGGAATTTTCTTTTCGGAGCCTTCAAATGATAGATTGAGTTGAAATATTTCCAAGACGTGTGTCAAGCTACATTAAATGTTAAGAGAGCATTAGAAGAAGAAAACAATATGCCTCGCCAATCAAATTGTCATTTCTAATTACTCGAGCCTTCATAACGTTGATTCAACACAATATGTTCATGTCATTTTTTTTTTTTTTTTTTTTTTTTTTTTTTTAAAAGTCTTTGTCGATAATTAACAATCTGTACAGATTAGTACAATAAGAAAAATGTGGTCAAACCACAGCAGCAACACTCTGGGTGAGATGATGCAAGAAGGCAGACATTACTGCTACTCTTGTTACTTAAAGCCTATTTTCAAAGTCAAGCATATTTAAAAACACTAAAAAAATATCAAAGGTGCTGAGGCCTTTAGCTGACGAAATGTCAGTGCATATAGAGTTGGATGGATTCGGTGTCTCTAACGACGGATTCATTGCTGCTTAATTCTATGCAATTATTATAAACAAAACCTTTATGTTATATAAATACTTTTAGAATATTATAATAACTTCTTTCTAGTGGATAGTTGTCACCTATATCAAGAAATGTAAGATAGAACGGTGAAATGAGATCGGCAGGAAGTATGTAGTCATCGGTAAATGAGGGAGAAATGTCAATAAAGCAGTCCGTTGTCTCCCGGCTGATTCGATGTCATTGTTACAGGGATATTTGCAATTCTTTTGTAAAATCCGGGGGTGAAGATATCATTCGAAAATAAGCAAGGTAAATAAACTCATGAAACGGGTTTGGAGCACTTAGCAAAGTTGCTAAAATAAGACAACATAAGTGGCATTCACAAAATCGTAGGCTTTTTAAAAGTTTTGACTTCCTCTGTTCCGTGCAGCTACCTTGTCCAAACAGACTGCACAGTCATACCACAGCATCATATCACAGTTTTGCCCGTCAAGTCTTCTAAAACAGCTAAGGAAAGACGACAAAACGTTATATTTATGTTTCCAAACGAATCTATCCAACAAGCCTTTACAGAGAGGTACCTCTATTGGTATTCAAATGAATCACTCAGTACGATTATAATGCCCGACAAAATATTTGGTTAAGGTAAATAAGGGATGATCAGGGCACAGGATCAGGGTCGAAATCCAAGAATGTCGCGCCAATCGTTCTAGACAAAACGTTTTGAACATGTAGACACTGACGGTAAACGCCGTTCTGTGTATTGTATAGTGTTTTAATAAATTACAATGTTCAGATAGATGGAAGAGTTAAAATTCGCATGCGCGAAATTTCGATAGAAATATTTCCGACAGTTTCGCCATTTCAAGGAACAACACTAGCTAGATACGTGAAACACTAGCTTTGAGATGTCGGGCATTAATATTTAACAATACTAAGCCAAAGGTAAGCCCATAAACGGTTTTAACCACTTAGTAGTGATAAGCTTAAAACAAAGAGACGTTTTATCGATAATTTTCTGGACCGGGAATATAGGCCAAGCCCTTTTTCCCTCCAACTAAACCATCTATTTGAGCAGGCAACTTTATAATTGTTTTAAGGCTTAGCTTTGGCTAAATATTGATAAATATTAAACACTATCTCCTTCGCCTGACCTCTCAAAGCCTTCCCTTGTCCTAAACGAGACATAATCAGTTCTTATTGAGTTTCATAGAGCGTATTGTTTATTGCAATGGGTTAGCAACTGGCGGCACCGTCGGGAGTATTTCTCTCAGTATTTCACGCATGCAAAATTAAACATTTCTATTTAACTAAACAGGCCACAGTAGTGTAGTCTTTAGCCTTACAAGACAGCAGTCTCTTTACAGTCTATCATAAGTCTTGGCTCCATTAACTAAACAGGCCACAGTAGTGTAGTCTTTATCCTTACAAGACAGCAGTCTCTTTACAGTCTATCATAAGTCTTGGCTCCTTTAACTAAACAGGCCACAGTAGTGTAGTCTTTAGCCTTACAAGACAGCAGTCTCTTTACAGTCTATCATAAGTCTTGGCTCCTTTAACTAAACAGGCCACAGTAGTGTAGTCTTTAGCCTTACAAGACAGCAGTCTCTTTACAGTCTATCATAAGTCTTGGCTCCATTAACTAAACAGGCCACAGTAGTGTAGTCTTTAGCCTTACAAGACAGCAGTCTCTTTACAGTCTATCATAAGTCTTGGCTCCTTTAACTAAACAGGCCACAGTAGTGTAGTCTTTAGCCTTACAAGACAGCAGTCTCTTTACAGTCTATCATAAGTCTTGGCTCCATTAACTAAACAGGCCACAGTAGTGTAGTCTTTATCCTTACAAGACAGCAGTCTCTTTACAGTCTATCATAAGTCTTGGCTCCTTTAACTAAACAGGCCACAGTAGTGTAGTCTTTAGCCTTACAAGACAGCAGTCTCTTTACAGTCTATCATAAGTCTTGGCTCCATTAAATTGCTTCCCTTTACATGTTGTGATATGAAGGACGGGTATCTTATTTGGTTAAGGCACCGATAAGAAGAGCTTAGGAAGTAGGTTCAAATCGGTGTGTTAATTTGAACGATCGATATAAATGTCGCTTTAGCCTAGACCGGTCTAGCTGAGGGGTAGCGCTCGCTACTCTCATATAAAATGCCGCTTAAGGGTTATGAAACGCCGACATTATCGCTACCAATTCCTAATTGCGTCATCGGACCGACATTAAACACGATTATTCCGGGAGAAAATACAATTGAATACTAAGAAAGTTCCGCCCAGTTCTACAAGTCCATTAATTTGACGGACAGCTGAGCGAAAGTGAAGTTGCATTGAGTGGAAGCAAATACCGGGATTGAAACAAAAGATCCAGGTCAAGAAGGGGAAACCGCGTGGTCGGAAGTCGGCCAAGGATGTATATACAGGGGAATGAGATGCAAAGAGATTCCCTTCCTAAATAGAATCATCAGAGTGTTGCTGCTACCTGTCAGCAAGGAGCTGTGTCATGTCATTCGCCCACTAAGCTCAGTAGGGTTCAGCTAAAGGCTACCTACCGGGAGTAAGGTCTTCAAAGCTGACTACATTTGTCAAGTAGGAATAAATTATCAAAAATAATGCATGAATAATAATTGTTTGTTAACATAACTTCGAGGCTAGGTTTGATGCCGATAGATGAATATAAAGGTAACCTCCCCACTTCTAATGGTACATTTTGTTGGTTAAATTATTCATGTTTTTTTTTTTTTGTTTTTTTTGTTTTTGAGATATCGTCCCTGTCATGTCAAACCAGCGGATATGCAAATCGGAGCAAACTAGAGAACGAATATATTCTATATTGACGAAATCATATTTTGAAAAGTGGTCTTATTCGATACTTTATAAACGTTTGCTTCTTGGAGTTGTGACAATTTGCGTCAAGCGGTATCGTCCACAAGTCTCGAATCTGAAAAACGACATTTTGCATATTCGATAGTTTGACATGGTAGAGACGAAATATGCCAAATTGCGTGGCGAAAGAACAAAAATTGGCCGCTGTCCACTTACTTTTATTTTGAACAAAATGTTAAGAATGGCATTTCATGTAATATCTAGTTACCAATAAACAGACCAAGTAAATTAGATATAAGCAATGAAAAACTCGTTGGATGTCCGAAAAAGGTTTATTTTATTCAAATAGGAATCACATATCAATAATATGATATTGAGCTAGATTAAGACAGTTGATATCATATCAATAATATGATATCAAGTTCTTAATTGACCTAGAGACATCTTAAATTCCTTAGAAAGAAAGTACTTAATCGAAAAGTTAATATTACTAAAAATTTAGATTATTAAATTCTCAGTCAATGAAGTACCAACCCGTTTCAATTGGACAGAGTTTTTTTGAAAAAAATACAACTTTTTTCCACTTTCGCGTGGAATTCTGCTTTCGTCGCAACACTTGGTACCTATATATGTGAAATGGTCACCTGCAAAGGTTATTGAGTTAACATGTAAAGAGAGAGAAATAATTTATTTGAGAATATGCTTTAAACCATGAAAAGTTAAGCGGATATTAGATATTTTTTCCATTATTTGGCACTAGTTTGGGTGATACATAACGACATTTTTTTATCACTGTTTGTCAATTAGTTGCACGTGAACAGCGGCGACGAAGTAGGTTGTTTTACTTTATTTGTGACTGCGAGTATGACGAATGCTATGATTATTTACAAATTGACGTGTACATTTTATTACATTTTGCGTTAGAAGTGTCTGTTTTGTAAAAGTTCCAAGTGCTATTGAGTCGGAATCTCAAAATTCAAGACATTTAAATGTATATGTTTGGTAATAGTAATGGTGATCCTTATTTTCCATTTTAATGTAAACTATTGGATGTCTCTGCACACAATATAGATGATTCATTAGAACTGTTCCCGATAACAATTTGGCAGCAGCTGTTCGTAAGGACTGTTGCCCTTGAATAAACCAACTGTCTTAATCTGCGTTAGAATCGATTTGTTTAATTGCCAGAGGCATTAGACCATGAACGACATCTAGCAGATGTAGCCCTAAACATCGGCTGGCCCGGAAGTAGTGCCTGGGTCATGGATCCGAAGGCCATCTGGGGCCAAGGAGCCCTGGTTCCGTCTGCATCACAACTAACCCCCAATCCTTTGAGGAAGTTAACATCTCGAGTCTAGGGAAAAGGGTTACACGCAGAACAATAGGAAGTAACTCCTATAGTACAAACAATGGAGTGTTTGTTTAACAAACTTGGATGCTTAGTCGAACGCTTGTCTACAGATATGTATAGAGTTTGTCTCGAGCCATGGATCCAAATTATGTATATAGACAGTATAGAAACTTAGCCGTGTTTGCGTAGATGAATGCCTTGCTCGTCATTAGTTGCCAAATAAGACTAACTTTGTTGGGATCGCTTCTTGTAGAGTTATTCGATAATGACCAAAAAAAAAAAAAAAAAAAAACCGATGAGAAGAAGACACATTTTTGTCAGGGAACCCCGTTCTGGTTGCAAGTTACTTTGTGCTGAAATTAAAAGACACCAAGGGTATCCAAAAGTTTGCACGTATTTCATGGCTGGTTTTGAGTTACATACACGTTTTAAAATGTGGATTTTTGTTAACATCCCCTACGGAACTTTTATTATCGGTATTAGTAACTTCACACAACAAAGTTGCTAGGTGGAAATATTGATATAGCAATAACGCTTTGTCTCCACGTCTCGTGTTGACATAAAAAACAAAAATGAAGAGATAAACGCACTAAACGGCCCATAAAGAATTGTCTTTCTTTTAAAGTAGGACTACAATTTCATTCTAAAAACGTGTATGTAGATCTGACATTGTCTCTCGGTTGTCTTTAGACATTGCCTACATACAAACATCGATCGAAGTGCTGACAAGGCTTTACAACCAATACTGTTAGATATTTCATAACATTAAGAACTAAAGGAGGCAAACAACAGGCCTGTACGTTAGAAAATTACTCGTCAAAAATGGTTGATGTCTTAGTCTTCCTCAAGGAGAGAAAAATAAACGATGGAACATAGACTTTAAAAGAAAATAGAAAAAAAATACAATTATATATCTAGTGTATAATTTTTAAAACAACAAAACAAAATGCAAACCAAAAATTAAACGGAATCGTGGGTAATGATAACTCTGTAGTTGACCAAATAAAACTCAATAAACAAACAACAAGGTAGAGGATTACAACAAGAACAAAGACTAGATTCGTCAAGTGAACGCGGAATCCCTTGAGATATTATTCAGCATAAGAGATTGCTTATCGCGGAGAACTGTGACCAAAGTAGTAGGAAAGTTGTAAGTGGCCCGAATAGCTGAAACCCTTCCTAAAACCTGGCTTAGAACGTGATTTATTGCAACAGCTTAAAACTCCAACCAAGGCTGGCCTGCGTTAGTCCAATCCCTAAGGACTTACTTTGCAAAGTACTCAAGTTACGGTCTACATTTTATGTGCGTACTTTGTTAGCTTTTTTTCTACTAAAATAAACAAAAGTAAATTAATTCCTTGAGAAAACCCCCGAAATTTACACCGCACAGAATTATGCGGCACAATTAGATACCGCTAAATTACTTTTAAAAGCACGGTGACGAATGGAAAAGACCATCCCCTCTAATAAATAAATTTACAATTTACAAGAGAGAGCTTTCAAGACTCTTGTCTAATCGCCAGCTCCTACAGAAAAGGAATCTGTGAATTAGTGCATCTTGTATGCAATTTACTAGTGACTAGAGTAAATTTACTTACGGAGTTAAAGCTCTAGATTATTTACTAAATTTTAATAAACAATCTTATATTAAAGTTTTAAAAGAGCGCTCCAGTCGCGGATTGCCACTAGGGGTGGTGGCTTTTCTTTCGAAAAAAGGCATCAGCCCTATCCTGGCTACAAAAGTGAAATAACCTGTAGTTAATCCGTCCCTAACCTCTTATCTAAGGACGTTAAAACTTAAATAAATAAACATTAGTTATATAAAAGGATACATACATAAAATCGGACTTAAGTATATTCGCCTAAATATCTAACATTTGCACCAATAATAACCTCAAAGGTAATACCCATTCATTTGTGAGAGAAAGACAGAGAGGGGGGCGGTGTGGGAGGGGGAGGGGTAGATGGAGGGGAGAGAGAGTAAAATAAATTTGAATTAAATGAACATTTAAGTTGACATCTTTGATTGCATACTCAGACATTTATTTGAGGCTCTACATGTATGCCATGCTGACTTATTCTCCAACGATGGGTGGTATATGGCGCTAAAGTTCTTGCAAGTTAATCTATCATCTATTGTTCTTATTCAGTTTACTCAATTTTAAATAAAAATTTTGTATTTTTAAATACTGAAAACGAATATCTTTGTTTTCTCAATCTTAGAAATCATCTTTCCTTAACCGTAATTCAACCAGTTTCTCCCGATGCTTCGAGTTTTCTACGGCATGGGAGAAACTCGAGAGGTTTCAACCGGTGAGGTTCATTATAATAATAACACTGGATTTACCGGTATTGCCGTAGTTAATTTGGCGGATTTCGGTTATAAAATCTGTATTCGAGGCCGAGTAAAATGGTCTACGAAAGCTGGATGGATATCCTTTTCAGGAGCAGTTTAGGGATTTGAGGACTCCCGTTCGAAGATTGCAATCTCGACTCTAGTAGTAGCAGCAGCAATTATCTATTGGAGTGTGTAATCACCCGTCGGTATAGATTTAGTATCCAATAGAATTCCAAACGTAGGAGCCGGACTTGTAATGGCCGGAAATGGATGGTTAGGATTCGGAGGCGAATAATAAAATGATAAACGTCCGCAAAGCAGGACCTTCAATACTAAGTACGTTGCTTAGAAAGGTGCATTACCGATTAATTTGCTTAAAATACCCCATGTAAGTTCAAAACAAACAGCTTTGGTATTTTATAATTGGGTTGGGTGATTAAGGGCAGAAAACGTCTAGGTCTTAATTATTGTAATGAACTGTGGCTCAATATTAATTTTTATCTAATTTTAATGGAACGATTTTGATTTTTTTGGAGCACCTGTTCCTCATTGGTGGAGAATCTTGTATACTGAGTTTCGTTGCAATGAAGTACAAATAACATCCGGTACATGCAAATTAATAATTTAATTCCGGAGGAAACCCCCTTCCTTCTTAATGAACCGATTTAGTTTATTTTGACAGCTCATGTTTCTCTTTAGATAGTTATGACGTTTACTGAGTTTCGTCATAATACAACAACAATTACGGGAATCTAAGGCCTCTATCGTGTTATCAGACATACACAAAACATACACATTGTCGATACAAATACAATAGGGCGAATGTGAAAAAAAGCATTTTTCATTTTCAATTTAAATTGATTGCTGTTGGACTGATGTACGTTGTGGCAAACTCTCGAAAATTAAAGAAAAATAATTATCAATTACAGAAAATGAAACTAACGAACGCACATTAAATCTAATTGAAATATATAATACGATAAAATTTATCCAGAGTTATCTATAAGGTACTAAATCACTTTTCACATTCGACAATTTGCATTTGTATGAACGATATACTTACATATAATATATAAATTTTAACGGGGATCATTTTCAGTATCTAGGATCGACAAAGATTTGAAAGCATTTCGCAACCTCAACACTACATTCCTTCGGAAAGTGCTAAAAGCAGGATTTAAAGAATGGATACCTGTACAAATCCCAGCGCCAATGGCAATAAAGATACAAGCAACTTCTAAAAATAAATTCAAACATAGTTTTTGAGTGGAAAAAATTTCTCGAAAATAATGTGTATGAAGTTGCTTAATTGCATTCCCTGCGTCATTTACTTTTGTTTACGTCGTATTATTCACTTGGAACAATTGTCGGCATTTACCTCGTACGTACCAATAACAAAAAAATAAAATTAAACGGCAGGTCGAATTTTTAAAATTTTATTTTTATCTTCTTGGCAGACCCGAAAATGTTCAAACTCTATCATTATTTTGAAACGGTTCCTATTTTTTAAAGGGATACTCACATTTCAAAGGCAAATTATACTGGCTGATTAATATTGTACTCTCTTTCTGTCGTGTTGAGTTATGATAGAAGTAATAAATTAAAGGCTGGCAATGGGTTAAGGATGTGGGCTCCAAGAAATTTCTATAGGCCGAGAAGGAGGCTGAAGACACCTGTCCTTCTTTAGAGAACATCTGTTCAGGACACAATGCATCTTCCACTAATCCACAACACCTGCAGTTCGGGGGACAAAGGTGCTTCAGAACATAAGGGCATTTTCCTGGTTCGTCCCAGCATTTTTAGTTCATTAAAATAAAAAGACCGTCTCAGAGGACGGTCCTCACCCTGACGGTCAGTTTGCGCCGCCTTTCTGAAGAATAACCATTAAATAATCTACATAAATAAAAAATAAAGCTATAATATATATATATATATAAAGGGTGATTCGGGTGTAAGTAACCAAACTCTAGGAGGTGATTCTGGGCATAATTTAAAAAAAAAAACGTTCATTTGAAGTATTCCGAAGGGACAAGCAGTTATGACCAATTTTCTATTGTTTTAACGTATACATATTTTTTTAGCACTTTCCTCCGAAGGAAAGTAGCTATTGAGGTTGCACTCAAGACGGAATTTTTGAAAAATTTCTTCGAATCTTTATCGATCCTATCTAGTAGACACCAAAAATGACCCCAGTTAAAATTTATATCTATCTATCTAATAGATAGATAGACAGATAGTATCTATCTATCTATCTATCTATCTATATATATATATATATATATATATATATATATATATATATATATATATGCATATATAGTTATATATGTGTCCGTTAACACGATACAGGCCAGAGTTTTTGTTTTTTCGCCACGAAACTTGGTATGTAGTATTCCCCCATCAAACAATTGAACGAGTTCGTTAACCAACAAAATCGGTCCATCCGGAGGGGGGTTTACTCCGGAGCCAAAGGAGTTATTTGTCAATACCAGCCATAATTGTTGTTATATTTCAACGAAACTCGGTATTTGTTTTGGTCAACTGAAGATTGAAAAACCCATAAATTCAAATTTTTGGAATATTACAAAAATAAAAAAAAATGTATTTTAAATTTTGCTAAGGGGGGACCCATAAGATTTTGTTAAAGATTCAAGAATCCGGCCATATTTCAAAGAATATTTACCCGATCCAAGCTTTTTTTTATTTTTGTAATATTCCCAAAATTTGAATTTAGGGGTTTTTCAATGTGCTAAAAACGAATCTGACATCCGTTTTTAAATAAAAAATTGTTTTACATACTCGACTCTGTAGAAGTCATTATTATACCCAAATATTCCATAAACCTACATTTAAAAAGTTATCGATTAGGAAACAATTTTTGATTTAAAGACGGATGTCAGATTCGTTTTTAGCACATTGAAAAACCCCTAAATTCAAATTTTGGGAATATTACAAAAATAAAAAAAAAGTATTTTAAATTTTGCTAAGGGGGGGGACCCTTAAGATTTTGTTAAAGATTCAAGAATCCGGCCATATTTCAAAGAATAAAGGACATAATGTGACACATTTCCGTCCAATCGGGGTGTTTGTAAGTGTTCTGGAATTGACGTTATATGCAAAAAAGTTTACATTCTATTTATATTTTGAAAACCATTTTTCGCAAGTACCTTTTGAGATAATACAATAGTCATTTATATGGTTAGAAAAAGGAGTTTTTCTCCTTTCGAAAGATTTCAATGATGTAAAAATCGGATTATCTCAAGGGGAGATATTGAATTTCAAAGCGTCACATTACCTTTTCGCTTACAAATGTTGTTTTCAATGATATTCAGTATATTAGGGTTTCTTGGGGTGCTGATTTTAAATCTGCTATTATTTTTGGTGTAAAAAAATGTATAATACTAGTTTACCTGAAAATGAAAGCATATTTTTGAATATATTTGAGGAAATATAAATTATTTTTTAACGATTATATTTTTCTTTTAATCTACTCTATAAAACAAATGAATTGGTGAAAGAATCATGTCAATATCATTTTCTAAACTCGATATAAAAAATAAAGCACTTTCAACCTATTTTATTTTATTTCTCGGCTCCTAAGGCGCATTGGACGGAACGCTCGGACACGTGTCGACTATTTTTCTATGTAGAATCATCAGAAAAAAATTGGTCCAAATCGGTGACCCCATCGTTGTATACTCCCCTTGTTAGTGTAGTACCACGCATACACAAAACTCTGGAAAAAAATTAATTACAAAATTAATAATTGAAACAGCTGCTCATAAAAGCAAAAGAGCACAACTATTAATGTTTTTATTTTAATTATCTGTATAGGTTATTTTAAGCAAATTATTCAGGAATGCACTCGACACTACCCAATTCTGAGGAAAGTGCTTAGTTATGCAGCTTCTGCGTGACGGACTTTTATTGAATTATAGCCGATTGCTCAAAAACGTTTTAAGATAATCAAATTTTAATTATGCCATCATAAAGTAGACAAAATTTTCTTTAAGAAACAGTGATTTAAACAGCTAAACAAAAAATATTATTAAAACAACAAATATTATTGTTTTATTTAATTTTGTTCTTGAGTAAATCCTAACTTTAAATGGGCCGATATAACTCTTTTTGTCAACACATGTTCCTCATTAGTTGGACATGACATCTACCGAGTTACACTGGAAGGAAATACAAATAATGGCCGGTACGAGCAAATTAATTAATTAAGGCCTCTCTAAATGAGCATATTATATTAACTAGGGGCATATTAATTATGTTTTCTGGAGTAAGCTCCCTTCAGATGGAAAGATATTACAAGGTAACAAACTCTTTCATCAGTTTGTTATGGAAGTGATGAAAATTGTTGTTTCGTGTAGAAAAAACAACAATTTTGGGTGCTATCGTGTCAAAAATTGTTTTAGCATCTATTAAGTAGAATCGACGATGATTTGAACAATTTTTACAAAAAAATATTCAAGAGTGTTACACTAATAGCCACATTTCAAACAATTTGTACAGGGGCCATATCAAGACTAGTTCAGTTTGACGTCATCCTCTGATTGAAGTGTGCAAACATGTTATTAATTTTCTGTTTCTCCTAAACGTTTACCAGGAAATGTGTTTTTCGGATTACTTAAATCAATATTTCTCCTAGTATTGTTGACCTTCTAAGATTATTTCTTAATGAATTAGCTTTAGCTGAACTAAGAAGTTGATATGACAGACTGAGGAGCGAATTCGATCCAATAATTCTCTCCGACATCCACGTTCCATGTTTTAAGCTGATCTGGATATGACCGTGTCAATGTGATGAACAGACCTACCGTTCGCCAGGCATTATGTCGGCTACATCAGGATTTCTACAGAGACTCGAGATTAGTTTCAGTCAGGATTCTATTGATATCTGGTCGAGCTCGTAGGCAGCCATTCTAGATTGAACGATCCTTCCCGCACTATTCGGTTTCGCGCATAAGATCAATATCTTTCCGTTCCGCGGGATTACGGGTGTCCGTATGATTTGCTCGACCGTTATAAATCTTCTCTCTTCAAATTCTAGGGATGTTTCGGTGGATTCTCAGATCATTACTTTTTATATAATGCCTTGAACAGAATTGTTTTATCAAAATCTAAGGAGCGGTTGATGCTGAAGAAATGTTCAGCAGCATGGGCGTATATAAGGGAGGGCGGCTGAGGGGGCTGCAGTCCTCCCTAAATTTTGATTTAATGGTAAAAACTTGTCGTAAAACCCTTAAAAATAAATTAAATAAGATCACTTAGTTGCCTAAAACTATTCCAAGGTATAAAGTGTTAGTATTCCATACCCCGGAACTGGTCTCAGCCCCCCTCCCCGAAATTATTTTCTACATACGCCCATGTTCTGCTGTTCTTTCCGTATCTGTGTGAACTTCATTTGTCCGTTTTGATGCATATTTTTCTCAACCTATGTATACCTTCTCTATTGAAGTTCTGGCGATGTTTTGCTGTTTCGGAAGCTTCCCGGATAATAATTTTCCGCAATACTGGCAGAAGTATTTAATGTTGAAGAAATGTTATAAGGGAAAAGAATTATGCTCCGTGCAATATCACAGTATTTTTCGGAAGGGCTACTGGTTGCCATCCCTTTCTGGCGAGGATATATAGTGTACTTCCTTTACCAGAAAGGGGAGCCCACATTTCTAGTTTAACTATAAGGAAACAAAATCCCCAACTTGCATCAGTAATAATAAGTTAAAGTAAAGTACACATTACTAAAAAAAAAAAAAAAAAAAAAGCATGAGCCCTATTTTGCTTAGAAAAGGCTGGTAACCTATAGATATTCCGTCCTAACATTTGTTGTTATGTATATTTATACATAACAACAAAACGTCCATTTGGACGTTAAAATTGAAATCAGCAACAAATTGGTCAAAAAATGTGGTTTCTGTAATATCTTTCAAAGACATTCTACAACTTTATTGTTTATTATTTGTTTAATTTTCCGACCTCAATTAACGTTTAATTTCAGTTCAGTTTTTGATGTATACGCCATTAATAAAGACATTATAATGCACAAGTCTATTAATTCTAGAAATGCTTAAATTGCGCACATCCGTTTCAAAATTGGGACAGATTCACCGATGCACCTCTTAAGTATTGGTTGTACGTAGAACAGGTGTATTTTCATTGTAATTTCTTAAGGAGCAGGAATTAAACTAAATGGCCTTCTAAGCTATCATGAATGGAAATTAAGTTCAGCGAAGGAAAATTGTGGGATTGGTCCCGTTATCGGGTTCATAGAACCCTAAAGTTCAGCGATGCTTCTCGTTTCCTGTCATTAATGGCTGAATCTCATAATTATACACGAAGAGGTCATATTTAATAAACTCATAAATCAAAATTGGCGTTGCTAATCGTTTTTGATTCCAGGTTGGTGGACTTTTTACACTCTTCCGTACACAATATTTTGATGACATTTGCCACAAATATACTTTGCCAGGACAAAATGTAGAGTACTTTAACCAGTAAAAACCTCCTCAAGCAACATTTTATTCCACGCTTTCTAAAATATTCTTCATTATTTTATTTTATTTATTTATTTATTTATTTTTTCTCAACGGACCCTGAAACGAGAAAAATCTCTGCTACCGATGGAATTCGAACCCGCCATCACCCGCCTGAGAATTCAAGGCGTTAGCGACTAGAAAACGGGGAGACCCCCAATATTATTCATCTCTTATGTATACTAAGGATGAAAATTGAGATTTAACTTCCAATTCACCAACACTTGTACAAAATCTGTGAAAATTGATGGACCCTCATGGACCATTATCGTGTCTGCTATTGATTAACCTCTCGTAGCGGATTTCCGTTTGATGTATGGTTCACGAGAACATGACGAGGGTCTTATTACCCCCGTTTGATGAATGACTGAACTTTCCAGCGCGATGCTTTCATGCCGAAAGATGAGCATAATTCAAGGGCGTAACTCAAGACGGCATCATTAATATGGATAAGCCGATAAATGATGGTATTGGTAGATTCATTAAGCCATGTCGTTGTAAGACAAGGCTCTCTACATGACGGGGGCGAATCTAGGGTGGAAGTTGATAATCTTACATCAACCCCAACATACCCCTTCCAACGAGTCCTTCCCAACCAAATGCTTTCCTTTTGGAAGCACTTGTATATTTAAATATAAAATGATAATAACAATAAATGCTTAGTGCAGTTATTAATAACTGGCTAACGAAAGCGGCCTACATAAAAGAATTTATGTATTAAGCAGGCTACACACGGTCAGGCAGGCCTGTCAGATAGACCTGATCAGTCCGCCTGAAAGCCGGTCGCCTGAACATGTACGTATATATTCCGACTGCCTGAACAGTCTTAACTGACCGGCCTGACCGTATGTAGCCTGCTTAATACATACATTCTTTCTTTTCCTGTCACATTCTTTCCCGCTTGGTCTTCTTTTCAACGGGATACATCTTATTTTGACTGCAACAAAATTATGTAATATTTACCTTAATACACCTAAAAATAAGAAACAAAAAGCATAATAATATACAAGAATTACCAGACATGGATGGTGATTGAGGCATGGCTGGTTATTCCTATATATATATATATATTTAATGGAAAATATGTCATGGTTGTGTTTTAGACAAAATAATATGTATCCCTTTGAAAGGAAGCCTAAGAGCTAGAAACGCGAGAGGGTGAATTTTGGCGACTATTCACAGATGCAAGTGAATCAATCTTGATTTACCTAATCTTGGTAACGACCTCAAAACTATGATAGTCGATTTCTGACGCCAAACAACCTCCGACAGAAAGTGTACATGGAATCCCCCAAAAGCAAAACAGTTTTTTTTACAATTGTATTGGCGATAGTTCCGTAAAAAAAGTGTTTGGTTTGGGGGATGCGCCTGGTTAAGAAACCTTTTGGATGTGAATATAACCGAAGTATTTTTGTGTCAAAGGTCATCCTTTTTGTAGATGCTACAGAACGAACAGACATTCATGACAATGGCCATGCCGACGACGTTCCTCCCCAGATTTCTGATTGAAACATCGGCTCAACAGATAAGCGCTTTTCCATCCTTCAGAGAGGAAGGGGAGTCACCAAAACGACACTCTTGTGATAAGACTCACTAAAAATAATCCGTATGACAAGAGGATTTTTCAGCAGTCTCTTTCCAAGAACAGAATTAAAAACCATCGTAAAAGAAGGGGAGATAGCTAGGGAAAGGGTGGAATCAATGCTCAGCACGCACTCCAGGGTTAAAAGCCCAGGTCGATAGAGGCGTTTGCCGGGAACGCACTTCTGGGGAGGTAGTGAGGGAGGGGGTAACTCGACGGATCTATGGGGGAACACGAAACCACAGAACAATTTATTCTACCAACGAGATATTACTTTAGTTTATATACCTAAATACCCTAAAAACAGATGTCAAGTTGGGAGCAATTAAAAAATTAAAACAAGACAAACTTTAAACAGATTAACTTACGAGCATACCTTACTAACTCAGTCGTACTAACTAGATAAAAAGACCAGGCCAACTTATAGGTTTTGTAGAATCCGTTAAAAACGTACTTCCGAACTGCAGAAAACGTATTAACTTAAATATTTCTTACGATCTACACCCCAAAAAATCCTAACGAATCGACCACATCGTTACAATACTCAACAGTTAGCCGACACTTATTCTTCAAAATGTAATAAACCTATTCGATTTCGCCCTATCAGAATGATGGGATTTCATTTCCATCAGCCAAATCCTCAAAGTTACTTCCCAATAACTTAATTACCACAGAAAAAATAAAATCCTAATAGAAAGCAAGAAACTACATTTTGATGGGAAAACTAAGACAAGTACAATAAATAGGCATAATGGATTGTGGTGGAAGAAAAGGAGACCAGGGTGGGTGGTCTATCCTGCAATTATCGTAGTTTTTTTTTGTTTTTTTTTTTTGTTTTTTTGGTGCATCGACTACTAGGGCCATGAGCACCGACGCTGTTTGTTGTTTGAACAATCCTAAATTTGTATGGTATACTTAAAAGTATTTGTAGACTGGTAGAATAAATGTGACACAAATTTGAACGGGTTGTTCAATCTACACATAAGAGGTGTTCAACTACAATCACCATGAGTACGCGAGTTACTTCCCAAAGAGTCAGCAGCTCAGAAAAGTACCATGTCCTATTCGAATGTAAGTAACTGCTTGTTGATACTGGAACAAAGACAAGTACTAAGAAAATTGAGCGTAGAAAACAGAGAAGACGAGGACTTAATAGGTGGTTATTGTTTCAGCGATCCTATATTTTTAAGAATTCAGGTAAAAGTTTAGATTCAGTTGAGAAAAACAGCCAGAATTTAGGAAAATCTTTATTTTGAACGTTTTTGCATAATCTTTGGGAGCCTTCTTCTAAAAGACATGCTCATTCAAGCCACATGCACGGAGAAAAAAAAGTCCGTCACGCAGGAGCTGCATAACTAAGCACTTTCCTCAGAATTTGGGTAGTGTAGACTGCTTTCCAGAACAATTTGCTTAAAATATCCTACATAAATAAAATAAAAACGTGAATAGTTCTCATTTTGTAATGAGTAACTGATCAATTATTAATTTGTTTCCAGAGTTATGTTACACATGGTACCTACTACACTACGTAATAAATACAAAAAAACTCATATTATCGTATTTTGATCTAACGCAGGAACAGGATACAGTCCCTCTAGTGGTAGAAAGCGCTCCTTGCGGCGGCTTTGTGAACCTACGTCTGCCGGCTTTTCTATTCAAATATATTACAAATTAAACCCCCGCTTTCCGATTGACCGATTCAGCTCATTTTTACAACACTTCTTTCTCATGAGTTACCCACGACGTATACCGCGTTTCGTTACAATACAGCAGAAATTACGACCGGTATGAGTATATTAGGAATTTGGGTCCGGAGTAAACCCCCCCTTCTAATGAACCGATTTAGTTTATTTTTACAACACATATTTACCTGTAGATTACCACTACGAATACCGAGTTTCGTCGAAATATACTAAAAATCAAGGCTGGTAGTGGCGAATTGGTATTGTGGGTCCGGAGTAAACCCCCCCCCCCTCCTAATGAACCGATTTCGTTTATTTTTACAACACATATTTACCTGTGGATTAGCACTACGAATACCGAGTTTCGTCGAAATATACTAAAAATCACGGCTGGTAGTGGCGAATTGGTATTGTGGGTCCGGAGTAAACCCCCCCTCCTAATGAACCGATTTCGTTTATTTTTACAACACATATTTACCTGTAGATTACCACTACGAATACCGAGTTTCGTCGAAATATACTAAAAATCACGGCTGGTAGTGGCGAATTGGTATTGTGGGTCAGGAGTAAACCCCCCCCCCTCCTAATGCACCGATTTCGTTTATTTTTACAACACATATTTACCTGTGGATTAGCACTACGAATACCGAGTTTCGTCGAAATATACCAAAAATCACGGCTGGTAGTGGCGAATTGGTATTGTGGGTCCGGAGTAAACCCCCCCTTCTAATGAACCGATTTAGTTCATTTTTATATCTCACTTTTCTCTCTATATTAACACTACGAATTACAAGTTTCGTTGAAATATAACAAATATTACGGCTGACATAGTAATAAGTGTTTTGGGTTCGGGGTAAACCCCCCCTTCCGGTGGACCGACTTTGGTGGTTAACGAACTCGTTCAATCGTTTGCTAATTGAATGCTATATACCAAGTTTCGTGACGAAAAAACAAAAACTCTGGCTGCTATCGTGTTAACAGACATATATATATATATATAGATATAGATATATATAAATTTTAACGGGGGTCATTTTCGGTGTCTACTAGGTAGGATCGATAAAGATTTGAAGAAATTTTTCAAAAATTCCGTCATGAGTCCAACCTCAATAGCTACTTTCCTTCGGAGGAAAGTGCTAAAAACAGGCTGCTCGCATCTACTTTCAGGCTGCGGGCAGCCTGAAAACTGTGACTCAGTGCCAGTATTTTGAAATAGGACATTTTAGTCTAAAATGGGATTCCACATATTTTAGCCTAAAATAGGATTCCACTAGTTAAGAGTGCCCGCATTTTATAATAGAGTGCTGGAATGCTAATTCTGCATCCTATAGTAGAGTTCTCACACCCAAAGCTAGCACCCAACAATAGAGTGCCCAGCACTCTACTTTCAAGTGCGTACCCCTAGACTTTAGTTTGCTGCCACTCTGACACTGGCTTCTAGCAGCCTACCCATATAGGCTGAAAGTATCCTGATGTTTGCTTCCTGTATCCTACCCATACTTTATTATGTGGATAAAAAAGAACAAAGGTAAATTCAGAGTAATAATAATGAGACTTTATTTGGATGTAATTTACATATACACTTCTTAACAAGTAGATATTTACAAGTAGGTAAGAGGTATACACTTTTTAACAAATATAGATATTTACAAGTATTAGGTATTATTATTTTTTTTTTTGTTTTCATGACACTTATAGCCGTATTCATAAAGCCGAAGACAGTTGATTTCAGCATCTGTTCAAACAGAAACAAAAAGAAATTGTTATTAATAATAAAAGAAAAGTTGTTGTTGTTGTGTTTTATATAATTAAAAAGAAACATAAATTGGCATTTTTCCAATGGATATGATCATAAATTAAGGAACTCTAGAAACAGAATGGAAACCAAAATAAAAGTCTACTAATATAATTTTGAACTAATATTCTAGCCGCATTCTAGGAACGTATAAAAAAAGACTTCCATCAGTTCTCAGCTTACCAGGCTTATTGAACTCCATCTTCAGTTGGTTCTATACCCGTAGCTCCATGTTATATTAAGGGAATATATTCTTGAAAAACAAACACAACTTTCTTCATTCTATTGCATATAACATCTCTTTTTAAATTTAATAATAAAAACAAGAGCCTGAACTCTGTTCTGGAGGTACAGTCTGCATCCAGGCATGCAGGCTCTTGTTTTTATTATTAAATTTAAAAAGATTATAGAACCAACTGAAGATGGAGTTCAATAAGCCTGGTAAGCTGAGAACTGATGGAAGTCTTTTTGTATACGTTCCTAGAATACGGCTAGAATATTAGTTCAAAATTGTATTAGTAGACTTTTATTTCGGTGTCCATTCTGTTTCTAGAGTTCTTTCATTTATGATCATATCCATAGACAATAACCTTATTTTATGTTTATTTTGTAATTCCCTGGCAGCTTTGAATTTATTGCGACATTTTAAACTAGAAAAAATGCCTATTTATGTTTCTTTTTAATTATATAAAACACAACAACAACAACTTTTCTTTTATTATTAATAAAAATTTCTTTTCGTTTCTGTTTGAACAGATGCTGAAATCAACTGTCTTCGGCTTTATGAATACGGCTATAAGTGTCATGAAAACAAAAAAAAAAAAATAATAATACCTAATACTTGTAAATATCTATATTTGTTAAAAAGTGTATACTTCTTACCTACTTGTAAATATATACTTGTTAAGAAGTGTATATGTAAATTACACCCAAATAAAGTCTCATTATTATTACTCTGAATTTACCTTTGTTCTTTTTTATCCACATAATAAAGTCATCTCTCTGTAGGCTGCTAGCATTCCAGCACCCTATTATAAAGTGCGGGCACTCTAACTAGTGGAATCCTATTTTAGGTTGAAATATGTGGAATCCTATTTTAGACTAAAATGTCCTATTTCAAAATACTGGCACTGAGTCACAGTTTTCAGGCTGCCGGCAGGCTGTTTTTTTTTCTCAGTGTGGTCGCCTAACTGGTATCATTGGTTGCCCGCCATCCCCTTGGCATTCAATGGAGATTGAAGCAGCCAAAGAGCATTTCGAAAAGTTCAAAATATAGATTTCCCCCAAAAAATCACTGTTATCCGTAGCCGAATCCCAACTATTCGTTGACTTATTGTCCTCTCGACGGATAACTATCTGCAACTCAATAAATTTTTAAGGGATGTTTTAATGTAGTTTGTTTACTAGTCACCTTACTTTTTGTATCATGTTACTACCAAAAAACTTGAGAGAAGTACCAAGTCGTAACTACTTGTTGATACTAGAACTAAAACAAGGAGTAGGAGAATGGTTTGTAGAAAGCAGAGGAGGCGAGGGTGGCTGGAGAGCCAGTCCTGGAAGGGCACTTAACCTGTTTTATAGCATAACTCGTCCACATATAGGTCACAGCCGTGCGTATACCCACGCGCCTTCAAGCACTCTTAGCATTGTTAGGTTTTACCATAACGACTTGACTATAAAGAGGATATACCACCTTACAAACAGGTTGTAACAACAAAAGACACTGTCCAGAGACCTCCATTGTCTACAGAGCTTAGGAAAACATCTCATAATCCAGAGCCTTCCAATTTACGTAACGACATTAAACCGACACGTTCCTTATTCACCAACCGAATTAAGAAAACATTTTCGCTTGTCCTTCAAAGAGCGGAAAAAGAAACCACGTCGTCTTAGAGTGTTTCCGTGTCATCGTAATGGCTAGCGTAAAAAAAAAAAAAAAAAGAAACGCGTATTATTTCGTTCAGAAACGTCTTCCATATGTTGCATATTCCTAACCTCGCACATTTAAATTATAATCTATTAAGATCACTGCTAAACCATCGGGAAGTGCCGTCAAAGGTAATAGACGTGAAGAGGAGGTTACGCCAAGGTTGAGAATAGGCCACAAGAACCTGTCCTACGATAACAAAGATCTCACTATCCACCATATCTTGGATATTCAATAGATGCAACAACATTCGATAGATATTACGGGCTTCCTTATATGCGTCGAGCTGCATCAGCACTCTTACAGGAGTCGTCAGACAAGATGTACAAATTCCACTATCAGACCAGGATGACGGAACCCATGTCCATGCACTTTCTTCATAGGGGATGTAAAAAACTAAAATAAACAGAATGTATTTCTGCTTAATCTCTTTCCTTAATATCAGAACTAAATATTATATTCTTTTCTCTCAATTTTTATTCTTTATTTCTACTTAGATTTATCTCTGCCATTTCCTCAAGCAAATTCCATCAGCAGGACACAACCTTATGGTAATGTAGTGAAAATTTCATTCTTCATCTAAAGCCCTGTTCACATTTAAAAATAATGTTTGAGATTAATTTAGAATTGTTGGAAAAGACCTAGGTAACGGATTTACGAACATCATCGTCATAAGTCTACATGAAAAATAACAGTAACATGATTTTTAGTTTATAAAATAGGCAGAAGGTCAATCCATAAAAATAAAAACACTTCTACTGACAAAAAAATTATTAGTCAGTTTATTAAAACTGCATTTCCGCTTTCACATCCACTAATTCCCACTAATTGTAAGACTAGTTAAAATGTAATTAGACAGCCTAACCATAGAAAGGATAACATTTGGAGACGACCAAAGTCCAAACTGTGGCGAAAGGTTCGCCATCTTGGTATGGCAGTATAACAAATTTTTATCACGTATTAGTGCTCCTGTAATTATAAACGTATAGACTATCAGCTTCTTTGATTTTAAGGTTTTCAGAAAATTATAGTCCATTTAAGCACAAGAAATAAATCGGAGTGTAAAAAGCAGGACAAGAAGAAGCGGAATGGGATTTTGAAGGTCCTTACATAAATATTATGAGCGGCAATTATTGGTTTTAAGAGAAAATCTAATGAATGTCACCGCAAAGGTAGAATGCAAGAATCAGAAAACATAAAATGTTTTTATTTAACAGAATTGCTATTGAATAGCTGTTACTTTGTGGAAAAAGAACTTTTCAACGGAATCCTGTTAAAAATCCATAAAGCGAGGACAACATTCCTGAAGGAGTGATTCCTATCCATAAAGGCCGGGCCCAAAGAGGATTAAGGTTCATAAAGATAGGAGAGAGAGGTAATAGGCGTAGCAGACACTGGATGGGAGCAGTGACCCGCCTCTAGAGAACTCAACAGCCACAAAGAAAGTGACGGGGCCGCTATAACAGTACATCATGCTCTCGGGCCTTCACTCCTCTCTTGTCGGAAAACAACTTCAGATCTGGTTATGTCTTTAGTTAGGCGTTAAATAGTAGGCAATGCTTTGATAACACCAATAACAAATAAGGCTGGAAGCCAATTAATAAAAACGAATCTACAAGTAGCAGATCTTGATTTGCTCAACCAGTACTAAGTACATTGGAAGCCTCTTCAGGAGTCACATCCATTCTATGCTATAACCTACCTGTAGGTTACAAACGCCAGGTCTTGACCAAAGTTCTTAGAATCAGCTGTGAGAAGCCAGCTGTTTGAAAATCGACATAATAATAACTAAATGAAATTGAAACTCAAAAATTATTTTCCTCTTGAGACACCTCAGACGGGCCCGCCACGTGGCTCGCATGGGTTCTGAAGAATTGCCAAGAAAAACGTTGGAAGGTGTACACCATGCAACGAGAAGACGTGGGAGGCCGAAGCTACGCTGGACGGATGGAGTTGCGCGTGATGCTAGGGCCCTACTTGGCCTACAGAACTGGGTGTTTGCTGCACAAGATCGGGACAGCTGTTGGAGGCCTCTGATCCTGAAATGGGTTGTGAGACAATTAACGAACAACGAACGAACGATGCTGACAGTCAGAGGTGATAAGTAGTCAAGGAATGGTTGGGATTCGGCTAGCAGAAAACGTCAGATTTTCAGAAAAATCTATGTTTCGAACGTTTCTCCGCATGCTCTTCGGCATCCTTCTTCAGAAAAAAAAAAAAAAATATACAAAACTGCAAAAGGGAGTTACCAACATACCAAGCAAAATATTAAATCATGAAAATAGGTTATAAAACATTTTTTATTTTTATGTGCTTATTAAGTAAACACAGATTTTTTGAATTGATATAGAGATTAATTAATAGCCAGTAAACAAAAAAAATAAAAGAGGACCCAAGTAAATTTAAAGAAATATTTTGTTGTGCCAAATTAATTTATACTTTGTATTGAAGTATTATTTTGGCGAGTGACTTTCTGACCCAAATTTAGGTAGTTTTTTTTTTGTTTTTTTTTTGGTGCATTGACATCTAGGCCATTAGCGCTTTACATGGTATTGTTTGAAAAATTGCTTCTTCTGGTTTAGTACAAAAATTGGTTTTGATATCAAAATCATATATTTGCGATGGAGGCAGCTGTTAAAAACATACTGCTTAGAACAAATAACACAACTAGAAGACAAATTGCATAATCTGCTGACGAAAGAGTTGTCGACAAGCTTCATATCAAGAACAAGCAGGGCTGTTTCACCTTTGACATTCTTCAGACTCGCAAGCCTGTCCTAGAAACCCACTTTCTGGATGAAGGCAATCGGACAGGAACGAAAGAATCGGCCAGCTTTACACGTGGTGTCCCTGCCAACATACACTCTGACATAACCACAATATCGTTGCAAACTTGACCCGTACCTTCTAACTACTCTCGTTGCAGAGAATGGGGGAGACAACGCAACGCTCGCTACGTACGACCAGACAACAAACAAGCTGTGCAAGAATAATTACGTAAGGTACAACACGCTTGTGGACTCCGACGCACAAAGGCATAATGACAGACTAGCGTAACATTGATCCAAAGCATTGTCGGTATTGGGCACCATCTGCAAATAAGACTGACCAAAATGACACGAATTAAGTCTTTCAGGTACTACTTACAAATTAGGGTGAACATATTAACACATTTAAAAAAAAACAAAAAAAAACAACACATTTTCAAAGGTATTTGATGTTTGTTTTATTTAAACAAGTTCAAATAAACATAATGTTTAAAAATCCAATTGAATAGGAAAAAGGTTCAAATTGATTATTAAATCAATTTTGAATAGGAAGAAAGTTCAAACTGATTATAAAATAAATTGATTGTAAAGTTATAGATTCGCCGGCAACTACACTGATGTTATACTTTGTGGTAGAGACCGTCGTCACTGGCATTGGTTTAATGCTGTACAGCTCGGCCTTTTATCTGAGCGAAACCTTCGCTACGAGCCTCTTAGAAAAACTACGGTTGGGCAGACTAAAGTCACTGTTTGGTCTAGTCCGCCCGGCCCGGGACCCTAAATCTTTGAATGAGAACATTAATGTTTTTAGGAAAGATCCCTTCCGGCCTTGCAACACAACTAACGGCCCGTGCGCACAGATAAACGGCTCTACTGTAAGCGATCGCTTTCCATATGAGTACATCATTCTCAAGCCGCTGTTGATGGAGTACTTCGAGAAAAAGGGACGAGAATGACATGAGAGTCCCGACGTTTACTACCAAAAGGTACGACGACCATAAAACAGTAAAAGGTCCGATTTATGAATATAGATATTCGTAACAAGATGCTGGTACAAGAGAAACTAATATAAAAGCGCTAAAGGAAGTAGTGACAAATTATTTCGAAGTAAACTGTTGACAAACAGAGGACCAGAGGTGTTAGAACGGATGCCCGAAATAGAGAGACGCCGGAGTCAAGAGCCTTCCAAGTTCCCAGCAAAGGAGTTAGGGTGGATATCTGGCCAATTGAACGCGGACTGCATAATTACACGGGGGGGGGGGATCTCCAATCTACAGCCTATCAGAAGCAGATATCCTCAGGAAGCAATCTACCCTATTCAAGGCCGATATAGGACTACTACATTTACATTCTAATACAGCACTACATACGTAGGTATCTAGAATGGGGAGATTAGGAGGAACAGAAATAATTATGGAGACGTACATCAATTACTGAACGCTTACTAATCATAGACCAATATATTACAAACTAAATCAACTAATCCATGGCGTTATTTTCTTATTAATTATTACAACCAATTCACAAAAAGCCAAGGTTAAATAATAAGAGATGACAAATAAAGAGGTAATACATGTTTATTTAAATTTTGACAGTGTTTCTTCATTAGGCGGCAAGTGAATGAATAAAATTTCCAATTAGCTTAATCGCCAATTTATAATTTTATTTAAATTTTAACGTCCATTATTAGTAACTAAGAATTTTAGGACGGGTTATCTATAGATTACCACACTTTTCTAGCCAGGATGCCTTTTCTTTTTTCTAAAGGTAAGCCAACACCCCTAGTGGGAATCAAACCCACGACCTTTGGCGCCGAGTGTTAAGTGCTCAGGCTTTAACTCTCTTTAAATCCTCCGTATGCCTCTTCAGGAGCCTAAAAACTAAGATCAGCCTAATGGAACATAGGTGAAACGTACGCTACAACGTCCACATCATGCCTAAAGATCATCAACATAGTCAGATGTTTAAAATATTGATAGAGCCAAAAATTAAATAAAAAAGATACATTATTTAAATATTTTATTTCGGGTTTCTTATTCACCACTTCTTTCCTTCTTTTCTTTTAAATATAAAAAATAGTTTATCTATAATCTATTATATATTTGTCAAATACCACTCACTCACTCACTCACTGACCTATCATCCCCCAGCCCAAACCACACGACAGAAAAATTTGAAATTTTGCATGGACACTCTCTTTAGCATGTAGACACTCGTTAAGAAAGGATTTTTTGATATTCCAACTTTTAAGTATTATTAGAGGGGTTTAAAGTTTTAGTTGGTTAGAGGTGGCAAGCCTAGGCAGCATGCGTTGCTAGGTTGATAAAAGAACAGCTGTTACCGTACTGCATCTATTTCATAGTATTATTTTTTTATTTATTTAAATTTTAACGTCCATTTATTATTAACTACGAATTTTAGGACGGGTTATCTATAGGTTACCACCCTTTTCTACCCAGGATAGGGGTGATGCCTTTTCTTTTTTCGAAAGAAAAGCCACCGCCCCTAGTGGGAATCGAACCCACGACCTTTGGCACGGAGTGTTAAGAGCTCAAGCGTTACCACTCACGGCTACCGGGTCTCCAGTATTATTTTTAATTTAGGTTAATTTTAAAGATGATGTCAGTCCTAGAATAAAAACTATCCCTCATAGAGTTTACGCTATGAGGGACAAAATCACCATTTTAATTGTGGTTCATTTCAACTTGACCCCATAGAGTTTTCGCTGTACCTGGTGATGGTCCATCCGAGGTAATAATATCCTGAACCCTTGCATAGCCTCCTCACCCATCACCATCCCTAGTCAGAACACCTCTTGGTAAAGCTCCCAAATATATTGGGTGTTTCCAAATGACATATGATAAACATAAATTTTTAAATTGTAACGTAAATTTTACAGAAGTTAACCAGTAGTGGTTACGCTGCTGTTACTGGTAATCATGGGCGTATATACGAAGGGTTTTAAGATTCATTTTTAACATAAAATCAAAAATGTCGGCAGAGGGGGGGGGGTTCAGACCCCTCAGCCCCCCTTATATACGTCCATGCTGGTAACCTATAGATAACGGATTATCTCTAGACTATGTGTTTCTTGGCACTGGTCCGGAGCGCCCCAGTGTCAAGAAACATTATACTTTGATTAATTATCAATTGATGTACGACATATAGTATGACGGGGACCGTGCTATAATAAACTGCGAAAAATTATGTAGTAAGGTTAATTTTATTTAACGCAATAAAATAACAACTTATCTGCCGTGACGAAGCACAGGTATTCAGCTAGTTAATAAATATAGGTCTGTTATTAATGCAGTGACTAATCTGCATACGGATAATCGAATAATATGTTTTTATTATCGATATTCTAAACAGCTGACTACAAACACACCTAATTGTTGCTATTTAGATGATCTTAAGATAGTAGCGGATGGTTCGCTCACGTTCTGTACGACTGTATTTAGTTGTTAGGCTCCTGAAAAGGCATCAGAGGATGCGAAACGTATAGGACCATTTTAATAAAATTGAGGATTATGCTAATTTGTAATTTTATTCATTGACCTTCTGCGTACACAAGAAAAAGTGCTGTTGACACTTATATATAACTCAGATTTTTGGGGACGGATAATCTACTAGGTGAGAGGTAATTTTGATGTCAATAAGAACTACAGCCTATTTCTCCTGCAAGAAGTAAGTAATCCGTAATGTAATTTTATTTTGAAAGAAAGACATTAATGTAACTGCCCTGCCTAGATCTTTGCAATATTTCCTAACAATAAAAACTGCTGTATTTGTTTTTCTATGAAGAGTTTTTCAGAGTAATTCGAGCATCGATTCATCTATTTTCCCCGTTTATTTTTTTTTTTCAGAGCTATCAGCCGGAATCACCTTGTCCCAGAAGCAGTAAAGTCCGAAAGTATTTGCCAACGAGAAGCGTTCAGATAGATCCGTCTTGTAGAAAAAATCCTTCTCGAGGAAAGAATTATATTTTAAGTAAAAAAGTCCGAATCGAAGCTACTGCGTCATCTTAGCGTGTTTCCATATGTTATTTGAAAAGCTTAGAATGGAAATTTCTGATATTTCACCTTCAATAGAACGAAACCAAAACTTCCGAAACTCCTTAAAGCACAGCTTTCTCCGACTAGCCGTTCCAAAAGAAAAATGATACCTGAATTAGGCTATCAAAGGGTCAACTACCACTTACCACGAAATTCGATCATTTTCTAAATATGTAACAAAATATAATCCTTTCCACAAACAGCTCATGCCAGTTAAAATATAATTTTTGGTTAAAATAATATTCTACTCTAAACGCAGCCAAAGTTTATATACCTTACTTTCTATAAATATGAAACAAATAGAAAAAGCCCTCCGTCGAATTTGAAGTCTCAAAAGGTTTTTTTTTTTATATATATATATTGCCTTGAAAATGGTTTGATTCGATTACCAATGTCTGATTATCTATAAAAAAAAACCTGAATGCCCACGAACACAAAATTGTTATCCCACGTATACAAGAACTTTATTCCAAGACGTGGAAAGAACTTAATAGTTCGTTTAAAAATAAGTATTTTTGTTCCAAATTTCTTCAAAATAGAACCATTTTTTTTACCGAACAGAACATAGCATATATACATATATAAAACATAAGAAAAAAAGTCTTTCACAATCAAAATAGAAAGACCGTCACATAGGTGATAAAGATACATTCGGAAAGTGCTGAAAACTAGATTCAATTACAATTCGCTAAAAAGTAGGTGTGTGTATGAGTATATGTAAATATGTAAGTGTGTACATATATAATATATGTGTGCACACAATTTCGGTGAGCAAACACGTATTATTATTTCTAATCTGCAGATTTATTAGCGATTAATTAGAAGTATGTATAAGTTTAGTATAATTATTTTTTCTGGGTGTGTGAGATTAATGTGTAACCAAACTCTTTTTATTTTAGGTTTAAGTATTAGCTTCAGAGGTTGATCTAGTGTATTTTAAAAAAGGATACAAATGAGATAAATTGTGAGTATGAGAGTGTCTTGAATGAATGATTACCCTAAAGTGAGTGCATCTTATATGAATGAGTAATTGTAAATATGTAAGTAAGGTAGTTCAGGTCTAGTTTGGTAGAAAGGCTGCCATATTTTAAGAGAAAGGTGCTAATTACATAAGCAGTCGATGCTTTAGAAACGTTAAACAAACATTCGCTAAAATAAAGAATCATCTAAAAATAATCTTATACTAATGACTGTAATAGTCGATGCTTTAGAAACGTTAAACAAACATTCGCTAAAATAAAGAATCATCTAAAAATAATCTTATACTAATGACTGTAATAGTCGATGCTTTAGAAACATTAAACAAACATTCGCTAAAATAAAGAATCATCTAAAAATAATCTTATACTAATGACTGTAATAGTCGATGCACCAATGAAAAAGATTCACAATTATTCAAAACAAACAAAAGGGTCATAAACAGCCTTTTATAGAGGAACAAAGAAAACACGTGTTTTTTCTGGCCATGACTAAAACGAAAATAGAACTGGGCAAAGATGAAAGAAAGGAAGGACTGAATCACTTGACCCAGAAGCTTCAACACAAAGGCCTAATGATAAGGAAATTCCGTCGTCCGCCAGTAAAGGGGCGTTATCAGGAATAAGCAGATTGCAGTAGAAGCCAAACAAAATATTACAAAACATTTCACAAGAATAACAAAAACCAAAGCGAACTATTTTTGTTATTATCAGGTGCATTTTCAATAGATTTTTATGAATCGTTTTGTGTTTCCTCTCCCCCTATATGGAGGTATACCCGATTATGACTTGGAGCACAAGACTCAATCTGTTCGTGCCGACGAGAGATCTCTCGACGTAATAATCCACAGGTCTCGAAAAACCCGGATTTTCACAGTACTGTGAGTGTACTCAAACTCGCCCTTCGTTTAAATGTAGTATTTTTGTGACAAATGTCATTAATATCATACAACTTTTCTTGTCAGGAGTACCACTGCTTGCCATATTTTTTTGGGCTTTTGGGAGTTCAGCTTCTTTCCTCAGCTGTGTTGCTGATTGGTGCTTGATTTTCGCTTAAGCCTCTCCACTTTCTTTCTTCAGACTGTACATGTAATATGTTAGACATGAAATTCCTCTGTTGACCATCTAACTGAAAACATGCACAGGCAGAAGAAGCTGAAGAGTCGCCCAGGGAAACATTGCGCATCGAACAACACTGCCCCAGAAAGAATCTGAACTCTCAAAACTAAATTAATTCATCTCAAGTTTAAGTGTGTATGAATTCACATAAATCTATAAGTATGTACATGTATATAACTTGGGCGTTAGGTTTTTCGTAATTTGTAGGTTAGGACCCTTCAACTTGTCAGCACTTCAACGGGGGTAACCAGATTTTCCTTACGGGAGAGAGGAAACACAGAAAAAAGAAAGAAAAAAAAAAACACCGTAGAAATAGATTCTGCGGGCTAACATTTTATCATTTTTGGTTTCAGCTAATCTTAGAAAAACGTAAGTACGGCAACTTTATTTACCCTATCTCCTTATATGTACAATACAATTAATTAAACCTCCACGCATTTTTTGCTGAACTATAAAAAAAAAAGAAAAAATGGGAAAGTCGTTATTATGAACTGAGTTAATAAGCGCCTCTGGCAACGGCCTGGACATATGATAATATAAATAATTGTACTAAAAATAAGAGAGAGGAAACACGTCAAAAACCTTAACCGGAAATTTAAAGTTTGACACTTCCGGTTGAACTGATCGTTAGTTTGATCGAACATTGTCACACAATGTTGCCAATGACAATGACCTCGGTAGATTGTGCATGAACATGCAATGATCGAAATAAGTCGATATACTCGTCCAATTACATTTATTCCTTCTCGGAAGTATGTATTGATTGATGCTCTTTTCGGGCTGTAGCCCTTCCTGAATTGCCACCATCAATCTAATGCCCGCATTCCTGCGTTCTGACACCAACCCTTCATCGCATGAGGTGTGAGGATAGCGGAGTCCTTGACTGCCAACACGCCAGCGGGTGCATTGCCTGTCTCGCGGAAGCCATTAAAGCAAGGTCAGTCAGCTATCGCTTCTTGGCTCATCTACCACATACAACACCTTTATTGTGTATTGTTTTCACAAGCAGTCGCTATATCTTATCTCTCTGACGGGGATGATCGCTTAATCATTGTCTCTTCGCTTTAATGAAGCTGTTTGTTCTTATTGACAATGCTTTCTGAATACGTGAGTCTTCTCTTCTAATTGTCTAGTCTTATTATTGACATAAACATAAGCCAGGCAACAATTACAGAAATTTGAAAAACACCAGGGCCATGAGTTTAATTTCTTCCTAGTACGAATGCTGAACCAAAATTGTACTTCAAATATAGAGTCTTCATAATAACCCAAGGATGGGCAATTCAAGGATTCCAATGAAGTTTGCGTCAATGCAGGAGATTTCCAAACACCAATAGATCAATCGTGCGAAATAACTCCAAATTCATTTATAAAGAGACCGTGCTAGTAGCCCACTGGTTAACGAGGAATTGAGAAGTCTTTGATCCGACATCTAGAAGATACAAATGCAAGATGACAGCAGACTTCCAGGAGGTGCATTCGAAGCGAAAGTGGAGTGAAGAAGGTCTGCAGGGCTTGGCCTAATGGAGTCACTTGGGGAATCAAGAGGGAGTTTTAGGAACAGAAACTTATGTATTGCTCCCTGCAACAAGTATGACTCTCAAACTACTTAGAGTTGTATAGAATAAAACTGAATTTATAAGCGAATTTTCAACATAATTATAAAGAAATATAAGAAGATATGGTCAACCGTTGAGATATAGAAGGTTTTTGATCATCGGGGTTCGGTTTTTTGATTGAATAGAACTACATTTTACAGATAAAATGAGTCTATTTATGCCAGCGTTTCAGCTTGATAAGCTAACCTTCTTCAGGATTATTAATGCTATAAATTCAGTTTTATTCTATTCTTTGAGTTAACAAGTTTATATTTAAATAAGTCAGGGACTTGAACGATAATAAATACATCTTAACAAACTAACGAAAATATTACAATATGTCGAGTAGTATTTTTCAAACATTTTAAAAATCTATTTATGTTGTAAGCATCGACTCCTCTCTTTATATAGTGTTATTGTGGTTTATAGGAAGCTATGGTAATCGTGAACTGTACATTGGTTGAGATTCTATGGTTAGTCGGGTCAGTACAACTACAAGTACATTCTGAAGATTTATATCAGATGAATAAAATACAGAAATAAACATTTAAAAAAATGTGTTATGCAGAGGATTTATGCAGTTGAATATAAAAATAAACTTTCATTCTCTTTCAACTACTGACAGTACTCGACTTAGGAAGTCATCAAATGTAATCGCCTACATTTTTTACATCAATCATAGATTCGTTATATGTACTAAGTAAATTTTTTGAACTAAGGAGACAAACAATAAATATTTCATGATGCCGAGTAAGCTTTCTTTCCAAAAAAACAGGGCCAGGCAATCAACATTGTATACCAGCATTGCTAGCCAAAGCAACAAATTTATGTGAAGCCAGGCTTCGGTCACCTCAAGTATTGGTTTGATATGGAAAGCATAAAACGGTCAAATCCTCGTCTGACAAGTTTGTGTAAAATGCCTTCACTAACGATTTATGCCGTGTTTATTGCACAGTGGTTTAATGAAATGTCTAAGCGTCAGTCAATCCTTTTAAATACCTTAGAATTTGTTCGATATAATTTTAACTCAACAAATAATCCAGTAGCAGGAAGATAAAACTGAATGAAAAGCCAAAGGCATGCCAGGAAAACGACCTCTGCATGAGAACAAAGAAGAACGAACATATAACGCGGCACCCTAAGACGCCGGCGTTTTCATAAAGAGGTTCACCTCTCAAGATGAAATTCAATATAAACTTTGATTTTTGCCAAGAAAGGGAGAGAAGCAAAGAGAATGGAGATTTTCTCAAAGGATAGAAATCAAATCCTGACAGGAGCTGCTCGTTTGCAAGAACCACCATCAAAGAGATCAGCCCGACCCTTAGCGACAACAGGGAAAGGTCGAGGACACCCTGTTGAGAACGAGTTTACTCTGAGATCCGGGCGGAGTGAGCCTTCTCTCATACTCAAACACAACTCTTATTGTAACTCCCTTCGTTCGGAAAGGGAGGCAACCTGTAGATAGTCCGGCACTAGTAGCTTTCAAGCAGGTGCGCTTTAAAAGGCGCGTTTCCGTGCTTACTTTAATCCGTCCTAATCGTTCGTGAAAATGTAAACACATGTAAAATGAAATCTCAAAACGAAGCAACATGGTAGGAGACATCGGAGGGTAGGAAACCAACAGTATCCAAAACAGAAATTACTTTAAGCACCGTTTTCTCCAAATGCGATCGCTCTATCGAAAATCGACTTAGAACAGTATTTGTAGGAAATTTAATAAGCTTTTAATAGATGTTTTACATTTACTACTATTTTCTAACCGGTTCCGAGATACACAAGAATATATTCGAAAAGCCCAAGAAAAATCTAGTTTCTTTTTCCGTTTTGCTTAAAAAAGGTTATATATATATGGTCCGGAAATGGTTTCATTAAATTCACCACGTCCAATTATTGATAAAACCTGCCTGTACATGGAAGCATATAATGCAAGAATACGATTTTCCGGTGGACGGATTTTGCTAATAATTTTGAAATCACACAAATTATATTTGTAAAACATTTCCATTTTTGAGCCAGCTTGAGAAAGAACAGAAAAATATATATACAAATTTGAAGCACAGTTTATTTCGTGATCTAAGGGTTCTAAAAAGTAAAATGTCTTAATATCCGGATTGCGTCATGCGATCAACCTCCTAAGCTAAAATGAAATTGTCTGGCAATTTCCTTTTGATGAATTAAGAAGCCATGCTGAGTTGTGCAGCCCGGTAGTGAAATTGTCAACGAACTTTAGCCTAAAAAGGGAAGAATGGGTTCATATTCTTAGTCTGGAGACTGAACTTTTCTAAAAAAGAAGTTGCAGCGATATTTTGTTAGCTACTTAAAGGCTTATAGAAAAGAATTAAAAAATGTTTCTTAATTTTTATTTTATACATTGGGGGACATATCCTTGATTTTGCTTACACAACGTAGTATTAACCCCTCAGGCTAGACGATACAACTTTTAAATCAATATTGAAATAATTTGTCAACAGAAAATTTATATTACCTCTCAAGCCATAAAATCTAGAATTAACATATAAATATAACTTATTCAAGAAAGGACGTGAGTATAGAACTCTTTGTCAAAGTGCTGCTTACATTATCGGCACTTGTCACGTGTTGAAGCAAGTGCATCCTACATGTCTGGCCAGGGACCTCCTTATCTCTCAGCTCTATCAGTGGGCGGGTTTCCGTTTCAAGCTAGCTGGGTGCCCACGCATTGTCGAGTGCCGTACATACCGAGCTTGCTGTCCAATCGTATTCAACAAGTGCTATGATTCATCACGACCAAGTTCTCTTATCAGTATGATGGACGGATTGAATCGTGAAGTTAGAGCCAGATATGAAGGATGGAACTGCAAAACAGCTTTAAATGCCAATATGGCCCTAAGTAATATATCTAGTTTAAGGGATAACAAATAAATCAATATTTTTCAATCCTTTATGTCATAAATTTTATTTGGAATGTTAAAGTAACCAAAAAAAAGAGGTTTAATTCTTCAAAAACAAAATGACGGCACTGTGTCTGACGAACGGAAACCCTCTTTTTTCAAGGGCGATAGTCTTTAGGCACCAATTTTTAATCTAGACCAAAAAACTACAACTATTGAAATGAGAACATTAAATCTAATAAAGTAGGTGGGCTTTTTAAGAAATATTAATTTTTTTTCGAAAATGGCAACCAATTCTTCATTTTCTATTAAAACGTCCGTCGAAAATCGGTCATAAATAAAATCGTCGTAATTCAATGAATGGAAAAATTCCTACGTACATTACCAGCAAATATCATTAGGAATCTGCAGAAAAAGTTTGAAGTTTATGAAAATTGAAAGCACTAGCGTATCGTCCGATTTGAAAAACATAGTTGTGAAAAAAATCGACCTGTACCGAAAGTTCCTTTTTTTCTTAATTTCTTGGAATAAAAAAAAAAAAGTTTTTTAATTTTATAATGTATCGGGAATTTAGTTGAAAAATCGAATTTTTGGCATACTTAAAAACTGTAACGGCACATAAACTCTCTTGGATATAATTTTTGATTAGTCAAGGAAGCAATTGGGCCCATAAAAAATAAGATGGTAAAAAAATGATGGTATGAAGTAATGGTTGCAAGCCTAAGTAAGATATATATAAATATATCCCTCTTCTTTTAATAAAGGCCATAGAGGTCGAAAATAGTTTTGAAGTTTTATATTTTTCGACTAGTTTCTGGTACTTGGCCTCTCTTCAAAAGACAACTTTTCTGAAATTTTTTTTTACCATTACAATTTTTAAAGGGCAAAATATAATTTCAGAAACGTTGCCCGGTGGATAGAGGCCAAAAGCTAAAACGTGAGGACTTTAGTAAAAGAAGAGGAAAATATTTGTGGAAGAGGTCAATTTAGGAAACAAAAAAAAAAGTCAATAGGTTTATAATTCATTTGATAAAGTCTAAGGAAATATGTTCCAGGCAGTTCCTCAACAACTACATATACTGTTGCTTGAAGAAGGATTAATATGCTTAACCTTCGATATCCGCAGTTCCTCAACAACTACATATACTGTTGCTTGAAGAAGGATTAATATGCTTAACCTTCGATATCCACAGTTCCTTAACCTCTTCGACCAGTCCCTTCATGTTCGGGCATGATGGGGCGGCCTAAGCCTTTTGTCTACTGTCTCAATGATTGAGTTCTATCTGAAGCCCGAATAAATTACTTATTTACTTCTATGCGGGGCAAATGTTCCTCTTTATTGCGAGGCAGAAACGCGATAAAGATATCAACTAGACATTGTTCTAAAAATGAAATAAATGTAAAATATTGACGGCAAAGAAAAACCCTTGAAACATGCTCAATGACGTCTTTGGGCGTGTTGAAAGATTACGAGAATCATTCGAACAGTTTTATGAGTCCATGCAGCTGTCCCATTAGCTCAGTCGTACACAAGACTCAAGATTAAAATAATCCTTTGGACGGCCTCCGAGATATCGATCAGATTACGCGCAAAGATTATGTATGTTTGCGTCCCTAATGCGTACAGCAATCTATATAAAATACTATTTCTCCACATTCCTCTAATAAGAAACAACAAGACTAGAACATTGCAATTAGAATAAATAAGTCAACGACTGGTTGGGTTTCGTGTAAGAGAAAACGTCAGATTTTCGAAAACATCAAGTCAGCATAGCTCACATTAGGTCAACAAGACTTATTAAGTAACATAATTAAGTCCTTTATTCAGTAACACGTTATTGAATAAAGGAAAAACCGCTAAAGCAATGCCAGCCAAATACACCTAGAGCCCATTTTAATGTTTCTTATCAAAACATTAAGAAATAAAATATCTAAAAATGTTTAGTTTAATCAATGTATTGGTAAAGAAGCGTCCCAATATAATTTTCCTCGGGGGTCAATTTACTAATGCATTCCCATGAAGGTCTTCAAAGACGCTCTTGGGCGTATTTTTATCTTTTTAGGCTCTAATAATGTGGAAGCCATTACACACGAAACCCATACTAATCGCATTGCCAGACTAAATTTGCTTTTGGTAATGCACAAAACCAACAGCATACATAGTATATATATATATATATATATATATATATATATACACAATGAAACCTCTTAATATCGGACACATTGGGTCCGTTATTGGGAGGTTTATGAAATCTACCTTTGAGAAAATAGTGCACAACAGTTTCTTATTTATTTTACAGCTGTCATTATCCACAATATCGCGTCCTGTACATTAGTAACATAATCGCTTGAGTCCATTTTCGTAATAGCTTCCCGAAAAAATAATAATGCCGAGATCGCGGGGCTGGCAGCAAAATGTCTTTTTCGGTGGAAAAACTGAATTTTAATATTTATTAGATGCATCTGTGGTGGCATGTCGCGTTGTCCATAAACAAAATTACAAGCAGTTTTCGATGTCACATTCTCTGATCGAAAGTTTTTAGCCATTCACTCATTATAGGTGTTGTCATCCATGCTTCTTGTTAGATATTCTTAAATTATTGACGTTAATGTTCTTAAAACAACGTGGTTTTATTGATATACTGATCATTAACGGCTGTTCAAAATCGCCTTCCATATTTACGCGAAACATAACAATGAAATCATCTTTGCTTTATTTGTCTTCTGTGCAAGTTTTCCCTTTTAGAATCTTTGTCTTTTTTTGCAGGGCCCGAAAAAATAAAGCAGTTTCATCAAAAGTAAATATATTTTTAGCTTCATAGTCATAGCAAATGTAAACCTATTTGTTTTTCCAATCTTGAACTAAATCAACATTAACCGATGCACTTTCACCGCATATCGTTCTAAAAACTACGCGAAGTTTGACGTCTGTGTTTCACCGACGTCAAACTTCGCGCCCAGGTCTCTAACACAAAGCTTTAAACTATCATATACTTTTAAAACTTCCACTTTATTTTTTAGAGTTACACGCGTTCTTTTCGGAGTTCATGACTAGATACAAACTGAATAAAACCTGCTGAACAGTGGTGTTTACAAAACAAGAAGTGGTTCCTGGAACAGTAGGTAAAGGTTTTCTCTTCACATTTCCTTTGACGTTCACAAGCAATGCCCACCAGGGTGTGCTTTTTCTTGAGATTCTGAGAATCCAATTAAATATTTTACCCTGCTGTCCGCTATTGGGAGGTGAAATCAGCTATATGGATCCGAATTTAGGTGTCCGTTGTCCGTAAGTAGAGGTGCTAATGCATTGATTTAATGGGGTTTTCGCCGGGACCACGGATATTCTGTCCGTTCATAGAGGTGTCCACTATTTGGAGGTGTCCGTTACAGGAGGTTTCACTGTCATATTTTCAAAATGTCTACTGGAGAATCACACACTCACATATATATATATATATATATATATATATATATATATATATATATATATATATATATATATATATATATATCTAATATATAAAATACTCGTGTCACAGTTTTCGTTGCCATACTCCTCCGAAACGGCATGACCGATTTTGATGAATTTTTTTGTGCTTATCCGGTATCTATGAGAATCGGCCAACATCTATTTTTCATCCCCCTAAATGTTAGGGGTAGTCCACCCCTAAATTTTTAAATTTTAGACAAAATTTGTAATTTCTATTTTTTTTATGATACAACATACAAAAATACATACAATCCTCAATTTTCACCCTTCTACGATCAACCTTTATTTTTTAATAGCCATTTTAGTAATTTAATCATTTTTCCTCTCCGGTCGAAAACTGATCAATCGTCATTTAATTAGTTATCCCCGCCAGATGTCTACATCTTGATAGCTGACCCGGAGTCCTGAATAGCAGAATAAATATTTTAAAAAAATTATTGAATCGACTGTTAGGCGGTACGAAGTTCGCCGGGTCAGCTAGTATATATATATATATATATATATATATATATATATATATATATATATATTATATACCTACAGGGGAATGGAGAGTAATTGGTCAGGGGCCCGGCATCATTTATTGGCTCACACTATAACATGAAATAAGAAAGTTATATGCCTATCTTTTTCCACTCCGTTTAATTACAAATTTCTTTAATTTTTTTCCAGAGAGAATATCAGTTTTAAATAATTCCATTAATAGTTTGGGGTAATGTTAATGGAAGGGGGTGGGTTTAGGGGCCAGAGAAGTTTTTTGGACAGTGTCCCGTAATTCCTGTCAGAGGTCCTGCATATGCATATATATATGTATATATATATATATATATATATATATATATGTATGTATATATATATATATATATATATATATATATATATATATATATACATATATATACGGTGCAGAAGAAGGGCAGCCATCTACGTGACCAATGTTTCCTGGCTGGTTAATATTATTTAAGCTGAAGAAACATTTTAATTGCACCGGAAATAAAATAATAGCGCACTGAAACTACAGTATGATGATATCGGTATCCTTTCTGCAGAAACGTGACACTGAATAAATTAACATATTAAAATGCCAAATACTAAAATTTCTGTTGTGAAACGTGCAGGTGAAAACTAATCGAATAAGCAATATCTAATGAAAAATGGAACGGATAATTAATCTAATGCAATTGTGATATGAAATAATTACATAACATTTGTACAGTAATTTATCAATGAGTTCACGACACATTTGATTAAAATTCACAGGATGCAGTTTGTTTACAAATACTACTCGAACTACGAAATACAAATGACAGGAAAGTGACACAGAAAATAAGACGGTTAATATTTAATTAAGGTGTGTTCTAATTACAATTTTGACAAACTTAAAGAATTGATTAGAAAGTTCCACATACAAAAAAAAAAAAAAGTACCAAATTTACTGCAAACCCAGTTTAGATACGACAAAAAAAATGCAGAGGTTGTCTAAAGCAATGTAACTTTGGCTCAGGATCAAATGCTTGGAGAAAAAAATTGAAGTTATTGGGTTTTAAAAGAGAGAGGGGGTCTAAAGATAGCAATTATTTAAAGAAAAAAACGTTCACGCATAACAAGGAAGTATTTAAAATAAATAACAGAATTTGGGTTCAGTTGTTAGCACGATAAATTTAGATTGGACGACAGACAAAATGAATGCGAATGTGTGTTATTTAAATCAACAATTTATTAGCCCATAAGGTGGTGCAACACCTTTAAACATTCAATAAGCTTCACAAATACGGTTATTTATGAATGCTATTGGTATTTAATATTCTTATATATCTTGGAATTAATAATTTTACATGTTACAATTTTAAAAATATAAAAAATAAATTATAAATTATTTTCCGTGAAAATTAATTACCTTGAGTAATTTATTGAAACAGAGAATGAAATAATTTAAAAACGTATTTTTGTATGAGATGAATGATGGTAAATTTAAGAGAAACTACTTCATTAATGATTTAGAACAAAACATAAAAATATAGTACGAGAACAAAAAATGTGGTTATGAAGACAAATTTCATTTTATGTGGAAAAGGAAATTGAGTTGGCTGCATTGGTCGAGAGAATTGTGCAAGCAAATAAATTCTAGAAACGAAAACTAAAATAAAAATACTGCACCTCAAGTTATCGAAGTTTAATATTTCTTTATAAATGTACGTTAAAATTTAATACATGTATATTTTTATAGAGATTTAAAAGTATTTTTTAGGACGCTTAATTTGAGACTAAGTATCTGTGATATTGGTAAAGTGATTGTTACTATTGAAGTTTTGGTTAGGCAAAAAAGTTAATATACACGTATTGGCTTGTAAAATCAAATGGTAAATCGGTATTTTTAGGACGCTTAATTTGAGACTAAGTATCTGTGATATTGGTAAAGTGATTGTTACTATTGAAGTTTTGGTTAGGCAAAAAAGTTAATATACACGTATTGGCTTGTAAAATCAAATGGTAAATCGGTATTTTTAGGACGCTTAATGTGAGACAAGTATCTGTGATATTGGTAAAGTGATTGTTACTATTGAAGTTTTGGTTAGGCAAAAAAGTTAATATACACGTATTGGCTTGTAAAATCAAATGGTAAATCGGTATTTTTTTTTTACGAAATACAAATATAAAAATATAAAATAGAACTAGATCGTGAAAAAATAAACACAAACTCTGGTTAACTTAAACAGAAAATCCCTTGATTATTTATGGGATGCCCGGAGGCTTCTGCATTCTTAGGTACGTGGTTTCGATTCCCACTACGGGTGGTTGCTTTTATTTTTTAAAAAAAAGAAAATGCATCGCCACTATCCCGGCTGTTCAAGGATGGAGGTTAAAATTTAAATAACTAAATTTTATGTAGATAAAACCACCAATGTTACTTATGGAGGGCTTTGGTTAAATCATTGTCATGGTAAATCTGGATTTTTTTTTTTTTTTTTTAAATAAAATAGTAATTAAATAGGATTCATCTTAAGAAAATCAACAGAAAACTTCAAAAATTGTCAACTTTAACAGATGATTAGATTGAATCAAACAAAAAGATTATAACAATTTCTTTTTTTATTAATATTATTAAATTGTAAACTGGATTAAAAATTAAAACAGATTTAATATCAACTTGTAAGGCAAATGGCTTTTGCATGCAGTGCAATGCATATGAACAACTCGTGGCTGGTGTTATGAGGTGAACCAACAAAAATATGAGAAAATAAAAACAAAGCCACTGTGTTCATTTTTACATAAAAAATCTACTTGTGATAACAGTAATTGAAACATGAAAACATAGAAGAATTACTTACAGAATAGTTAGTTCTAACGCTCACAATTTTTTTCGAAAACATTATTTAGAGGATTATAGACATTGAACATGTGGTACTTTGTTTTTATTACACTAAATAAACTGGTAGTACAGGATCGTTAAAATCACTCAACACTCACAAATTAACGATGACAACAAAATAAAAAAAATTAAGTCAGACAAAGACTAAAAATAAGACATTATTCTATTTAATATCCGCTGGTATAATAGACACTCACGGAGACTTCACTGGTAACAGAGAGAAGACCACAAGCAGCCATAGGCATCCAACCCTGAGCAAAGCACAACCAAGACTGAAGGCAGAGAGATCCGACAGCATGGAGGGGAGAGGTTACTGTGACGTCATGACTAGCGGGACGGGATCAGCTGCTCCTAGGGGGCAACAGTCAGATCGTGTTGTCTGCCCTATGGTGGGGAGGGGAAGATTTATACGTCGATGTTTACCAAGCCCTCAATATCCCAGCAGGTCTGTCAATAGGGGTTTAATGGACATTTAAATAGCGAGGGGTTAAGCACGTTTTCTATTCCTAGTCACAGCGAGAAAACGCGCTCATGTCGACAAACCGATGACGCATTCAGGGATTCGTCTACGAATGTCGACGTTCCAGAACTAATAGATTATATAAAGCTGTATAATAATCTACTGTATATTTTCCAAATACCATTCACTCACTGACTCTCTGACCTATCATCGTCCAGCCCAAAGTACTTGACAGAAAAATTTGAAATTTTGCATGGACACGTTCCTTTAGGATGTACACACTAGCAAAGAAAGTTTTTTCTTTTTTTTATATTCAAATTTTTAAGAATTTGTAGAGGGGTTTGAATTTTTAGTTGGTTTTAAAGAAAGCAAGCAGCACTCGTTGCTAGGACGATAACAGAACAGCTGTTATCATACTGTATTTATTTCATAAAATAATTTTTATTTGCTGTTCATTACAACTATGATGGCAGACCTTGAATTACAAGAAATAATGTGTTAGTCTAAGAGCCAGTAACCGTACGTTTCATGAACCTTGAAATTTTGCTATAATGTACCTCTTGGGTAGATAAGAAGGCATATATGTGTTGGCTAGACTTACCGTGGAACACCAGGTACTGCGCATTGGGAAAAGGTGCAAAAAAATATTTCCCCAAAATAGAGTTGTATTCAGAAGCCAACTATCTTTAATGTAAAATTAAGACAATTTTACAATGAATAATTAAGAAGGCAGACATTTTTATGGTGTATAACACGTAAAAAAAACTTAATTGTTTGTATTCTAATATTAAATGAGAGTTTTATTCACGCTGCCATTTAAACCGGAACAGCTGTACAAGATCATATGAGCAAGAACCAATGAGAGCGCAGAGAACAACCACAACTGCGCGGTACTCTCATACACTCTTACGGTACACGCAGTGTACTGCAGTCTATCATAGACAACATTTGTTTTTATGTTTCCTGATAATTGAACCCCACAAAAGTTTCTGCCCTTTTGTAATTATTTTCAAATATGTTTGTTTAAATCACAGCGTGAATAAAGTACTTCATCTAATATTAAAAATAAAAACTACGTACTTTTTTTTATTTACATTTTAACCCCCTTAAAAGTGCCTGCTTTATTTATTATTCAATTTAAAATTGCCTTAATTTGCAATTTTTTTACATTAATGATAGTTGGCTTCTGAATAAAACACTATTTTTCGGCAATATTGTTTTGCACTTTTCCCCTATACGCAGTACCTGTGGTGTTCCAAGGTATGTCCAGGAAATATATACTTCTTAGCAAAATTTCAGGGTGCATAAAACACCATGAAAAGTGCGTTACCAGCTCTCCGACTATGTGGTTTTGCCCCGCATAGTGTTTACTCTATACTCGGTGATGGCCTATCCCAGGTAATAATATCCCGAATCCTTGCACAGCCTCCTCGCCCATCAGCATCCCCAATCAGAGTATTTACTGGTAATGCTCGCAAATATAAAAATACATTTTTACATATTAATGTCCATTTATTATTGACAACGAATTTTAACCTGTACGGATTAAACTCCTGTTACCGTTAACCTATAGATAACGGGTTATCTCTTCCTAGTTCTATCCATGATCTATATTATCAAAAAGCTGGATTGACTAGAGTTTCAATATAACCTTGAGCGAGCGGAAACGCGTTGCAACTATTCTATTACCATAAGTGTTACGCTTTTTGTTTGCTCAAGGTTATATCGAAACTTTAGTCACCCAAATCGTTGATAATCCCGTCGCTATATTGGCAAAAATTCAATTGACACCTTGATCCAGATCTATGACCCGGTGATGATTCAGATCTCTGAGAGCCAGCTGAAGCTAATGCGTAAGTACCAATTTTTTCTATTAATATCAAATTTTAAAAAATTATTGCGAGTTGAAAAATACCATTATTGACATTGAAAGTGCATTAGCCTGAAAGAAAATTTAATGCCGTTTCAAAAAAAAAAAAAGGAATGTAACGTTAATAATATGTACAAGCAGAGAAAATTGGGGGTTTACTCAATAAACTTTGGAACGGCATAAGTCTGGAACAAAAAAGCAGATAGAGGTTAGCATGCAATAGACGCTGTGTGCAAAAGAAAAATGTCACGGAAGTAAAATAAAAATTGATTTAAAAAATTTGAAACTAAAAAAATGGACTACAGACGCATATAATAATACTTCTTAGAATATGTAGAATTAGCAGATCGACTAAGCATGTTAGTAGGTAGAAATAGAGCAGAATTGATTGTCGTATTTGATTTTTGCCAGCTACGAGGTTCGGGTGCCTATCAGACATGGACCTTGTTCTCCAGTTCAAGGGTGATTATGCAAGGCTATCCTTGTTCAGTCTAGGCAAGTATGAAGTTAAAGCAAGGGACGGCTAAATGTACTTTGCCACTATTAACATTTAAATATAAATACATATATATATATATATATATATATACACACACACACACACACACACACACACACATATATGGATCGGCTACAATGGTAAATAGCACCAAAGATTTATACAATAAGCACTTTCTTAGATAAAAGCCTTACTTTAAATTACGAATTTTACATGTTTTGTACATTCTAAATCCTTAATTGGTGGAACCTAGCAGCAAACCGCGCGAACAGGATGGTGGCAGAGGTCCAGGTCCTACAAGGACTGTAGCGCCTAACAGTGAGTGAGTGAGTACATCCTAAAAGAATTTAGGTTTTGTGTGTGTATGTGTGTATATATATATATATATATATATATACATATATATATATATATATATATATATATATATATATATATATATATATATATGTTGTTTTGATTCAATCTCTTCGAACCCATAAATTTGTTTATTTTTTTGTTTGTCATTACATCAAGGAAAAGTATTAATACGTTGAGGAGTAAGTTTAAGGAATTATTTACGATATCTTATTTTTATTTTTGCTTTCTATATTGTAAACTACTTTTAAGTATTTTTTTTTTCTGTTGAGTCCTACCAAAAGCCCATTTAAATTATTTATTAAACTTCTAAGCGGAGAAGTATATATGTACAGGGTGGCCCAGATAAGCGGGTCACAAGAGAAATAACTACTAAACGGTTGGAGATATTAAAATGTTTCATAGGGGCAAAGTTGTAGTTCTCCTCAAGTCCTATAAAATGGTGCCCTCGGAAATAAGAAAATAACCCTTCTAAGGGCGCAAATAGAGCTTTGAAAGGAAGGTTTTCTTCTTTATTCATATGCTGCATTACATTATTGAAAAGTACTAGAAAAACAAAAAAAGGTGCCTTGCAAACCGGGCTTTGAAACGTCAAGTAGTTCTCTGTAAAAATAAGTTTATATTTGCGTATATTCCTCATCTGAAATCCGCCCCCCAAAAAAGGCACTTTAATTTATTTAAGTAGTATTTTTGCTAAAGGAGGGGTATATGTATATATATATATGTATATATATATATATATATATATATATATGTGTGTGTGTGTGTGTGTGCGTGTGTGTGTGTGTGTGTGTGTGTTGCAAAAATATCTTACGTGGGTGTGTAGAGGCCATTTGGCATATTCCGAAATGAGATCGTTATTCTAGCCATATAGAATAGATTTCCAGACCATCCCTGTCATTTGACTGGTGATTTCAACTTGGATTTCAAGATACCCAGATATCGGCGATTTGTTTATTAGATGGATGAAATCAATGGAGAACACCTACAGACATACGTTGCATTGATTTGATCAGCGAAAAAATTGATGAAACAAGTTGAATGAGTTGATTAAATAAAACCTTTAATTTTAACAAATTTGTATTGCCAATTACTTCCAGCTGTAATGTCAATGTACATATCAAAAGCGTGTTCCACGTTTTTCAATCCAGCTGATAGGCTTAGAGGTGTTTCATGAATGGCATTATCTGCCGAAGCTCGTGTCATTCAAATATGACTATTCCCCCCTCCCCGTTGAATGAGGACGTGTGTCCTTACAATTTGTACAGATATGTCCTATCCAACAAAACTCGTCTGCATTCATTGTTTGTGTTCAAGTTGCCACCATTATGAAGATTCGTCGAACAAAGGTTTGTTAACATCAGAATGTAGGGGGGGGGATATAATGGTATTATATTGTATTATGAAATTTAATTTCAATAAAATGTCTTTACTCCCACACTAATTGGCATTTCCACTAAAAATAATTAGTTTTCGCTGAATAAAAACAAATTTCCCTTATAAATAAAACAAAGCGGTTCACTTTGCATACAAAATTTCATAGATCACGGCTAATTAACCTTTTATTTTCATTGATAAGTTCAGAGTTCAACAAGGCTCCACCTACACTCGTGGTTGAAAGGCTTATTCCTGGTACACGAGGGAAGGAAAATAACCAAACTAAAATAACCATTGACAGAAATACTCATTGAGCTGGATAATAATTTTAGACTTTTTGTCATTCATAGAAATCAACTGTAATTTTTCAATCAGAATACATCGTTAACCGTTGAGATTTCCAAGATAAAGAGAGGGGGCGTTAGGTCATAATAAGTAATAAGATTACATTGTTATATAAAAAATTCCAATGTTTCGGAGAGCCACGAGGAGAGAAACAATTATCCCTTTGAAAGACGCTACATACTGCGGCAATGCAGCGTTCCTACGATGTATTAAGTTCTTCCTCTCGTCACAACCCTGATGATTCAAGGTATGAATTCAGTTGAGTGGTTCTTAATTTGTTTGTGAGAGATACGTGTCCACATGGATTTTCATTGGCTGAGAGCTCATCTTCTGAGACAGGCTTTGACGTCTTCTGGTGCATACAATTGTAGCAAAGTAGATTCCATTCTTGGAGGGTCTTTGGCGGCTTTGTCTGCTGCCTCATTGCCAGTTATACATCTGTTGCAGGGACCCATAAAACATATATGTTATTTCCCAACGAGCTGAAAATTTTGAAACTGCCGATATTTTGAAGTGCAAAGATGAAATCAGAATCATTGAAGCCTAATGATTGAGTATGCAACAAGAATCATGTTTATATAAAAATATACTTCAATGCGGCTGCTGTTCAATAATAAAAAATACTCAATTAATTATGATCCTCATCTTTTACTTTTTGCTTTACATTTTTCACGCCATTCTAGCGCCTCTTTATTAGCATCTTGGGCGTATGTAAGGGGGGGGGGCTGAGGGGGCTGCAGCCCCCCGAAATTTTTATTTGATGGTAAAAATGTCTCATAAAACCCTTAAAAATAAATTAAATAAGATCACTTAGTTCATAAAAAATGGTTTATTTTAGGTGTAATAGCGTTTTAGTTGCCTAAAACTATTCCAAGTTCTAAATTGTTATTATTCGATACCCCGGAGAAGGTCCCAGCCCCCCCCCCCGAATTTTTCCCAGGCCCTCCCGAAATTATTTCCTATATACGCCCATGATTAGCATACAACTAAAACCATAATTATTTTGATCATTAAAAAATTATTATAAGCAGCCCATTGGAGAAATAGTTATAGTTTCCTGAGGAGGGACCAGAACGCCATTAAACTAATAGAGCAAGAAATAAAACATGTGTTGCTGAATTACTTGTATATTTTTTATTGTTGGCCTTCTAAATTTAAGTGTATGAAGTTAAAAATGTAGTCTTATTAATTATTACGAGTGAACTCCGTTTTTCTCCAACTTGTCAACTATTATTTTCAGGATTCACAGGATGAATTATTTGAAGAATCTATATTTCATTTGAACCTCTAAGAGAAATTGCGATTTTTAAATAACTTCAACTTTTTTCACAAAAGTTCATTTCGTTCAATCGTTACTTAAGGCCATTCCAAGTCCAACATAACAAGTGTGACTCGCAAGAACTATTCTGCCTCGATTGTTTAGAGCATTCGATGGGGATGAATGGAGACAGGCAGAAGAAATAGCCCGAACAGCCATTCACAAGTTAACAACCCTTCGTGTGAGTTCCACCGAAATATCTCCAGCTAATAGACATATTTAGAATGCCGAGGTGAGCAGCAGCTGGAATCAATCACGTGGAAGTCTCCATGAATGGCAGAATGTAAACATTTAACTCTTCTTCTTGAAGATTAGAGAAAATATCCAATCATTCATTTGGTTCAATAATAGAAGTTTGGAATTTTTTTAGGTACATTAATAATAGCACCCGGAATAAGGCGATAAATTAATTTATCAGCCCAATCAAATACAAAACCTCCGCCGCACAGCGGAGCCTCGAAATCTTAACCGATTTTAGTGCATTTATTTAAATATGAAAGCTAATAAAATTTAGGAGAACTTTGTCTTGCCAGATTTTTGTTTTTTGCTTCCCCTGTTTATTAAATTACTTGTAAATAATTCACAAACTTTTACAATTGAACATAAAATAATATTTCATTCTTCATCTAACTTAATATCAGCACTGATATCGTTAAAATTAAACATTCAAATCCTGATTAGAATTCCAATTAATCTTATTGTTGAATTAGATAAATTTGCGTTTTGAAGATGTCACTCTGATTTTTTCCAAGTCTAATCAGGATTTGAATGTTTAATTTTAAAGATATCAGTACTGATATTGAGTTAGAAGAAAAATAATATATATATATATATATATATATATAAAATGTCGTTTGGCGCGCAAAGGGTGGGTAATTAAACCTATTTCTTGGCAAGGTAGTTATTATAATCGTTATTTCCGGAGAGGTAATTTTGACAAGGATGAACCTAGGCCACACGTGCGTGACTCATGCCATCTTAACAAAAGACTTTTGCGTGAAGCCTGCTAGATTCCTAGTCAATATCCACCACATCTTAGAAGATACTTGAAAACTCGATAGGTACTTCGTAGTTCCCAATAAACGACATTACAGAACTCGTCAGAGAAGATGGACACATTGGTGGAAACATTAAAGTTTACTGACCTGTACGATATTTTTCATCAAACAAAAATAAGTCAAAATCAATAAAAGACTTAGGTAGCGAAAGAGGCCAAACAGTTCCACAGAATTATAGTTAAAGACGAACCCACTGAATGGGCGGAATAACGATTTAGTTGATCGACGAGGAATAAAAAAAATCTATTTATCTATCTGAAGAAAGCTACCAATGAGCATGCGTAAAATATTTTCATTCATATGAATAAAGCCACAGTAAAACCTCGCTTACCCGGATCAACTGCGACGAGGCCGATCATAGTTAACGAAAATCCGCGTTATCCAAAGAATGACGGAAAAACAAAATAAAAAGCAAACTTATAAATGAACGAAATAATTTTAATGAAGTTTTGGAATTATTATCGACACACTTTCAACTAAAAACACATACAATGTATTTACTGTAATAGCCTAAGTATTTGGACTGTACTCAATATAGCTACAAACCAGTCTATAGTAAACAATGCAGTGAGCTTCTGCTGTCCTAGTGTATCGCTTACGAACAGTGCGATCTCGCATCCACTTTCACACTTGGCAATGTTTCGGCTTGACTCTCGATATACACCATCAATTTCTCAATGTTTGCTACTGCTTCGGCATGGGTCATAACCACCATAAACTGTTCTTAGTAATCATCTTGAAACAAAAGCCTTCAATGCGTCTTCTGTTCTCTTTTTCAATCAGATAAGGTCGATGTACCTACTCCAAACTCAGCAGCAATGTTCTTTATCGATTCTCGCTAATAAATTCTTGTCAATGCTTGCATTCTTTCTTCCTTACTCACAACAATGTTTTTACGTTTTGTCTAATTCGCGGCCAACTAGGAAACGAAACAGCAAATCAATACTACTGTACCTCGACGGTGACGCTGGGGAAACTCGCGTAATTTACCTGAAAATAGCTATTTATCGTCTGCAAAACAAGTCTTCATTTACTACACTGAACAACATAATATCGTTATCAAAACTGATCCTGGTTATCCAGACGTCTAGGTTAAAGAGGTCCGTGTTAACGAGGTTTTACTAAAATTACTTTAAGTGTTAAGAAGGAACATTAGGTATGTATCGAGAAATACTAGACCCATCTAAGCAGCTTACAATTCTGAGGGCACGTGTCCTCTGCCCTATTGTTTGTTTGGCTCTTTGCCAGAACCTTTCCCCAGAAAGATCAGCCCTTCTTCAGAAGCCGTTCCAAAAACAGCTCATCGACATGAAAGCTACATTCTCATGAAGTTGGCGAAATTAAGAGGGAAATTTAAAAATATTTATAACGGACAAATATCTAAGAGGCGGTCGATATCAGAGTACCCCAAAATTAAAACTCGTACTATTTTCATTAGTTCCAATATGAAGGGGAAAAATAAATAAACAAATAATTATAAACACTTATAGAAAATATAAAAAATAAATAAATAAGATGAAATAAATCACTAATAATAACATTTAAAAAAATGAAAGAATGAATGTCATAACTAGAGCCCGGAAGATAGGCATTTATTTTTGGTTAAAATAGGCAGGCAAAAAGGCACTTGAAATACTGAAAATAGGCAGTATTGTAATTAAAATGGGCATTTATTAGGAGTGAAGGCAAAGAGGAATCTCACTCATTATTAATGAAATTATGTATTTTAAATACTCATTCATTTCTTTATTATCAATTTATCAAAGAATTAGTGTACTTACTCTTATTTTCCCTTCTTACAAGCAACAACAAGATGCTTTTTCAAAGTATCAACTCTCATAGACCTTCGAAGAAAAAATGTTTTTCATTATGGAAAAACTTCCTCTGCATTATCTTATCATTTCTAAATCCGGAATACCATGTAACTACACCATTGTCACAGCAAAAGGGGTGTGAGGAAGGAGACGTACTTCTCTCATCCTCTCTCTTTTCTGATATTCATTATGCTCGAGCATTCCTTATACCAAGGAAGGCTCTGTTATTTACAGAGGGTCAATCCACGGGTTGGGAAAATAAGCTTTCGAATTGATATTTGTGACGGCAAAATGTAATTTAATTTGTGAAACCTTTTTTGTTTTCAACGAACTGAAATTCGAAATTCGTTATGTGCTTTTTAGCACTTTCCTCCGAAGGAAAGTAGCTATTGAGGTTGGACTCATGACGGAATTTTTGACAAATTTCTTCAAATCTTTATCGATCCTACCTAGTAGACACCGAAAATGACCCCCGTTAAAATTTATATATATATATATATATATATATATATATGTGTGTGTGTGTGTGTGTGTGTGTCTGTTAACACGATAGCGGCCAGAGTTTTTATTTTTTCGTCACGAATCTTGGTATATAGCATTCAATTAGCAAACGATTGAACGAGTTCGTTAACCACCAAAGTCGGTCAACCGGAAGGGGGGGTTTACCCCGAACCCAAAACACTAATTTGACCATTTCAGCCGTAATATTTGTTATATTTCAACGAAACTTGGTATTCGTAGTGGTAATATAGAGAGAAAAGTGAGATATAAAAATGAACTAAATCGGTTCATTAGGAGGGGGGGTTTACTCCGGACCCACAATACCAAATCGCCACTACCAGCCGTGATTTTTGGTATATTTCGACGGAACTCGGTATTCGTAGTGGTAATCTACAGGTAAATATGTGTTGTAAAAATAATCTAAATCGGTTCATTAGAAGGGGGGGGGGTTTACTCCGGACCCAAATTCCTAATATACTCATACCGGTCGTAATTTCTGCTGTATCGAAACGCAGTATACGTCGTGGGTAACTCATGAGAAAGAAGTGTTGTAAAAATGAGCTGAATCGGTCAATCGGAAAGCGGGGGTTTACTTTGTAATATATTTCAATAGAAAAGCCCGCCAGACGTAGTTTCACAAAGCCGCCGCAAGGAGCGCTTTCTATCACTACATGGACTGTATCCTGTTCCAGCGTTAGATCAAAATACGATAATATCAGGTTTTTTGTATTTATTACGTAGTGTAGTAGGTACCATGTGTAAACATAACTCTGGAAGCAAATTAATAATTGATCAGTTACTCATTACAAATTTAAAAGAGAACTATTCATGTTTTTATTTTATTTATGTAGGATATTTTAAGCAAATTGTTCTGGAAAGCAGTCTACACTACCCAAATTCTGAGGAAAGTGCTTAGTTATGCAGCTCCTGCGTGACGGACTTTTAAAATGTTTAAATTGCGGGGGAAAAAATGCATAACGAACAAAAAAGGCTTTAAATCTTAAAATAGCCAAAATAGGCAAGAAAGGCAAAATAAAAATTGTCTCTACACTTCCTAAATGCATGGATACATATTTATTTCTATCTGATTCTTCAATATATCCATTCAGATAAAAAAGGCATTTTGCCTAACTTCCGGGCTCCAGTCATAACATACAATAAGTTAACTATTTGAATAGCAGTAGTACTACAACTTTTTTTGGCACTGAAATTATATTTTACCATTTAAAAATTGTAATGATAAAAAAAAAGTTAGAAATGTTGTTTACTAGAGGAGGCCAAGTGCCAGAAACTAGTCGATATATATATATATATATATATATATATATATATATATATATATATATATACCACTGAAGTGACTCCATATACATTTAGGGAAGAGAATAAACGGAAAGTGTAAGATAAAGTTTTAATCATATTTGTACTATTTCGCGAATGTATAAATTTAAGTAATTGGTCGTTTAATTAATCATTAGAAAGATAGTATAATATAATTTCCACATAATAGGCACTTTAAAGCAAACTGTTTGTAAATAAATTCACAAAAGCACACAATATCGAACAGTTCCTTTCCTGATTTGTGAATTGTAGTAAAAAGAAGCGGACTTCAAAGCTTTCGAAGCCCTAAAGGCTTTTCATGTCTGATAAATTGGACTTTCCCTTTTGACTCGCCAAATAACCGAGGCATTAGGTATTGAATTATGGAACACAGAGGTGTATTTTGGAGAGGTAATTTGTTGAAGCATGTACAAACCCGATTAGAGCACCATATTCCACCCCAAGGATTCCGGAAGGTCATGCAAGATCATGAGATCCTGCCGGCGGTTCTACACCAAATCTAGAAGTGTTATGTGTTAGGAAGAACAAAGCAGTGTTCGGTGAAAGCCTGAGAGTTCTCCATCTAGACCGGACTCCTGTATCAAAAATTGCTGGGCTTTCTCTCATCCTTTACTACCGATCAGGAACACCTCAAAGTTGAGAGCTCCGACTAGCAGGAACTGCGTCATCTTACCATATCTTGCGTCTTTACATATAATGCTTATTTCTGGCGTGGTTTGGGGTAAAAATCTTTCCCGAGCGAACACCACATCATAATTTTTGCCAGTCTATCAGTTTTCACTTTTCTATATACCCCAACCATCTTAACCTGCCATAAAGGCGGGTGCGAGAGAGACACAAACCATGAAATAACTCATGAGGTGTAGGTAGTTAGCTGTTGAGATGGACAGGGATTAGTTAGGATTCGGCTAAAAAAACATCAATACGATTTTTGTAAAACTCTGTATTACCGAAACATCCTTAATACAGATTTTTACAAGAATCGTATTGATGTTTTCTTAGCCGAATCCTAACTATTCCCTGATTGCTTACGAACCATGAAATAGTTTTCCCCATTACTTATGGCAAAGGTAACTCAATTTTTATTAGAATATATTGCTTCAAGGCAAGAAAAATAGGATTGATATTTTTCAGACCGTTCAGAGTTTCAATTATTGATGTATTTTAAAAATTTCGATTGGAAAATGAATTTTTCGGTATAAAAACATTCCGACTGCCAGGCACATCGTGTTTAAAGCGGGAAGGAGTATTATGGTGAGGAGGCTGCATGCACTTTCGAAACATTCGAGCAATCAGTTTGTGCGTGTATATATATATATATATATATATATATATATATATATATATATATATATGTGTGTGTGTGTGTGCGGGGGCTAGGTTAGCTCAGTGGTAAAATACTCGACTAATATGCTAGAGGAGATGACATTAAAACTCGGGCGCGCACTAAAGATATTATCTTCTAATGTCGGCGTTCGAGGGTTGATTTGGGTTCATAGACCGTCCTTAGCTAGCCCAACCTCAAAGGGGTAATCAGGCGACCGGAGCAGAGTACTGGCCACACTATCTCCCTATTGCGCCGTTTTGTCAGATTCAGATACCTCTACAGTATTTGCCCCACTGGGCCTTTGTGGCCTATTATGGGACAGTTCTTTATATATATATATATATATATATATATATATATATATATATATATATATATATATATATACTAACTATTTTTAGGACTCACAATTTCATTACTTCAGCGTTATGACCCTCCACCTATTCTATTCTTTCGCGGCTCCAGATATCGAACAATCATATTTCTGAACTTTTCATCTATTACATGACACTAAATGTAAGTTATTTGAAAAGGTCTTTTTTGAACAACAAATAATTTTGTAATAAGAATTATTTAGTTGTATAGTATACACTATGTAAAGCAATGAGCATTAAAATATTTTGCTAATTTTTATGGTTTTAAATATAATATGGAATTTTCACAGAATGTAACTTTGGCTTTTAAAGATGTCAAAAGAGGTCTTTTTAAAGAAAAATGTGGTGATGTTAATGTTTTAAAAGTGGCATTTAACAAATTCGTAATGGAAGAATTAGATTATAATTTATCTCTAAAATTCTTAATAAATTCATAAGCTCTTTCAAGCAACTTAAGGAAACCGGGAGACATTTAAGTAACATTGCGGGACCTTAGAACTCATTAAGTCATCATTCTAATATTGTAATGAGTGGTTATACTTAATTTCTCAGCATACACACGCTAACTTCCTTGCTTGACAATAATTGCTTGAAGTGCTGTAATGAATACATATATTAAAAGAACATGAATGTGTAATAAGACTTGTTAACTGCTAATACTCGTAAAAATTAAAAAAAAGTTTCTTAGTATGGAAGGGATTCGTGCATACATTTATTATTAGTAGTAAATTTACTGCAATTAAAATCTACAAGAGATTTTTAATAATCTAAATGCCCAATGTTCCTCAATGTCCGGAGGTTCATGCGGTTGTCATGAAAAATTAGACTGTCGGTTTAGATAATTTTTGTATTGCTTAAAATGTTTTCTTAAGCATTTATTCCGTCTAAACTTAATTCTTTGAGATTCATGCGTTTATCTAATCAATATCTAGCTTACAGTATCAAGTAAAAAACAATTAGTGGTAAAGTCAATAACAGAAGCATTTATACTTATAACTAGCTGAATACCCGTGCTTCGTCACGGCAGATAAGTAGTTATTTTATTGCGTTAAATAATGTTTCATTAAAATTACGTTACTATACAATTCTGTGCAGTTTTTTACAGCAAGGTTCCCGTCATACTATATTTTATTCAATGGGCGTTAAAATTTAAAAGTTTATGTTTCCAAGAAGTCATATGGTAACACCCAATATATTTACGAGTATTACCAAGGTTATAGGCGAGGAGGCTGTGCGAGGGTTCCGGATATTATTACCTCACCTGGAAAACCTAAGGATATGCCATACATCACGGTTTGACCGGGACTGTCCCGGTATTTTGCAATTGTTTCGGTGTCCCGCCCAGTTTTATCAATGTCCCGGAAAAGGCTGTAAGATGTAAAAAGTAATGAATTCATGTTTATAAGAATCTTTTTTAAATCGGTTACTTTTCTACAATCAACATTTTTACTACTGCTCACAGTGTCAAAGATATGAGAAGTAATCTAACTGTAAAACGCTGGAACTACCTGCACAGCGCTGCCAGCTGCCAGACACTACTATTTGGCTGAGAGATTGTTTTAAGAAAATCAAGTAGCAAAGAAAGTTCCGTTCTTTTTTTTAAGGTTTGGGTAGACTAACAGTTCAGGATCCCCCCTTCCCATTACTTGCTAGGCTTAAAACTCACCAACCATTTTGCATATAATTTGTACTCTTTTTATCCCCCCCCCCTGGTATGCCCATCCCATATTAATGTGTCCCGGTTTAACTCTCCAAAAATATGGCAAGCCTATCTGACGGGGACAGGCAGAAAAGAAACGCAATTAAAACTCTATGAGGGACAGTTAATTTCTAGTAATTCAAGGTCTGCCATCATAGTTGAAATTAACCTCAATTAGAAATAAAACTATGAGATAGATAATGTAAGGTAACAGCTGTTCTTTATCGTCCTAGCAACGCCGGCTGCCTAGGCTTGCCTGCTCTAACCAACTCAAACTTTAAACCCCCCTAAAAATGCTTAAAAATTCGAATATCAAAAAATCCTTTCTTAGCGAGTCCCTACGTTATATAGGGAGTGTCCATGCAAAATTTCAAAATTTTCTGTCGAGCGGTTTGGGCTGGGCGTTGATAGATGAGTGAGTGAGTGAGTGAGTGAGTGAGTGAGTGAGTGGTATTTGACAAATATATAGTAGATTAAATAACAATTTGTTATAAGTTATTTATAATTACCACAATGGATGGTGTAATATTCCACTGGAAAACTTATGTAACACTGATCTCAAAAATATTACAATACTTACTGTTTCACTGAGCGCAATACTTACATTACAGGACATTTATGATTCTAGTACAGTGACTGTTTATTGGCTACCGGGACGTCAAGAAGACGTTGGACGTAGTACTAACGTTCAATTAACAAAAAAAAAGTAGCGATACTTGGATGTTATGAGGAGGCAAGCTGCTTTTTGCGGGAATATCTTCAGAAAAACTCAAACAAAAATAATTGATGTATCTATTATATAAAAATGAATCGCTAAATGTGTTGGTAAGTGCAAATCTCGAGAACAACTGAACCGATTTCGCTAATTCTTTTTTCATAAAATTCCTTGAACTACGAGGATGGTTCTTACGGAGAGAAAAATTAAAAAAATTGCCTGAAAAAGTCTGACAACAACACTTTTCGGGTCTTAATTATTTAGTTCAACTCCCACTAAAGGGTGGTGGCTTTTCTTTAGAAAAAAGGAAAGGCATCAGCCCTATCCTGTCTAGAAAGGGTGGTAACCTATAGATAACCCGTCCTAAAATTCGTATTTAATCATAATGGACGTTAAAATTTAAATAAATAAGAACACGTAATCACTAGGTGACAATAGAATCACATGTTAGTAGTGAAAGTTCAATTGATTTGCAACCCGAAATGCTAAGAATCAAATTAATTATCAATCTAATCGTACTGCCCAGGAACATGAAGATCGCAATGAACGTGAAAGAATTCGGTTAAGACAGACCCGTGAAGCGCGACATTCGACTAATAATGGTGCAAGTTTGAATCGAGCTACTGTCAATTGATTACAGTGCCTGCAGCTGTGTTGCTATTGGACCTATGAACTCAGTTTGACTATAAACAAATCCCAGGGGCAGTCGTTAAGTGTTTGTGGTTTAATCTAGAAAACCCATGTTTATCGCATGGTCAATTGTATGTTGCCTGTTACCTTGTTGGAAAACCATCTGCTCTGTTTGCTTACGCGCCAGGTAATCAAACAAAAAATATCGTGCACCATAAAGTACTACAATAAAGATGAAGCTTAATTTAGAATAAGTAAAAATAAAATGAAGGTAAATGTCAAGGAGCGTGGTCTCCACGCCGATTCTTTTGAAACTTTGCAATATAACGTATTTTGATGCACTAAACACGAATCCGTTAAAAAAAAAGGTCGCTTTTCACTAGGAAAGAAGTTATGAAACACTAAAGTTCACTGTTATGGAGGTTATAAAAGACGGGTTAACGGCGAATTTGTAAACACGCGCATGCGCAATAGTCCTTAATGACGAAGTGTAATTGAAATTTAGACTCACCTTGTGGTAGCTGACTTGGTCGTAAATTGTCGCTTTTGGGCATATTCGCTGTGCGTTTCCGCTCGCTCCGCTTCGCTCCGCTCGCTCAAGAAAACATCAAAACCCCTAGTCAATCCAACTCGCAGAAATGAAAAGAATTCTATGGCCCAAAAGTCGTCCAAGGCAGTCTTCCCTAACCTTCATAACAGTGAACTTAAATGTTTCATAACTTCTTTCCTAGTGAAAAGCGACCTTTTTTTTTAACGGATTCGTGTTTAGTGCATCAAAATACGTAATAGTGCAAAGTTTCAAAAGAATCGGCGTGGAGACCACGCTCCTTGACATTTACCAAAATGAAATATAATAAGTAGGTATCATAATAAGAAATCTGATATTGTAATTTTTGTTGTGATTTTTTAGTGACTATTAAAAGAATTTTAAGTATTTTATTATTTTTATTTTTTGGCATAATGTATTTGTCGACTTATTAAGTTTTTTTTTTCTTTTTTTTTATCTTACTAGCTGTCCGGGTGTCCCAAATAGCAGAATAAGTATTGAAAAAAAATTAAAGAATTGACTGTTAGGCGGTACGAAGTTCGCCGGGTCAGCTAGTGAGTGAATAAAAAAAAATCCCGGAACGTTTTTTTTAAATATAAAAAAATCGAAAATGTTTTTCTTTTGTACTTTTTCGGTCATAACTCCATGTATCGCATATCAGCTGCCAGTACTCTGCTCTTAGAGAATGGGATTGAGTTAATACATTAAAAAAAAATTACTTAAGTACCGTTTTCTTAGCACTTTCCTCCGAAGGAAGGTTGCACTCATGACGGAATTTTTGAAAAATGTCTTCAAATCTTTATCGATCCTACCAATTAGACACCAAAAATAACCCCAGTTAAAATTAGGGTTATATATATATATATATATATATATATATATATATATATATATATATATATATATATGGCACGCACACACACACACACACATTTACTTTCGTTATCTATAAGTTCTGAAAAACCTTGTATTTTTCGGCACTTCCGCATTGCGTCAAGAGTTCAATGTCATAAGCGGGGTTCCTCTCTATGTTGAAGCGAGGGAACACACTAAAATCGTTTATTCAAAATAAGATTATTCATTGAATTAAAAGCAATTTTATTGTTTTCTGTAAATAAAAGTATTAATCATTATTAAATAAAGAAATATATCATTTAAACCCTTTTATGTCAGTTGTCATATTTATAACATGATTTGTGTTATTGCTGTCACATACACTATCTGTATTATTTATTAATTATCATTTTAACGTCAACTTATACGAGACTATATTTTTTCGGACAGGATTTCTACAGGTTACCACGCTTTAGCCAGGACTGGGGTGTTGCCTTATTTTTTCGAAAGAAATGTCATCACTTTTGGTGCGCATCGAACCAATGACCTTAGTCACACGCCGTGCCTCCGGGGTTTAATGACTGGATGGAAGAGCCCAATAAATTTACGTTTTCCAGGATTACCACAGACAGTGAAATGTCTACCATGATTAGAACTATAATACGAAATGATGCTGAAATCTTCGCAGCCTTTCGGCAGGGAAGAAGGAGAGAGTATACTATTAAAGAGAAAGAATGGCCAAGGACCGGACAGAATATAAAGTGGTACTTGCTACTTTTTTTTCGTTGGCTTCTATTCTTGTCGCATTTCACTATTTCTTAATTTTTACCACCTAAATTGATTAGGTTTCTGACTAAGAGGCTTTCCGTGGGACTTGAATATATTTAGTTGAGATCTACTGGTTGTCAAAATTTCTGGTATTATTATTCACATATTTAATGTACATTTTTATGTAGGTAACAATGATTATCTACAGGTTATTACAGACCTTTTCTAGCCTTGATAGGGCTGATGCCTATCCTTTAGGTATTCAAAAAACCATCACTCCTTAGTGGAAATAGAGGTTTTTGTTAACTTTTTGGCCAAAACACGTCCAATTTATTTATCGGAATATTACTTATTAAAAATATCTGACTCATACAGACTTAATCAACTCTAACCAATAACACGCATTTAGCATATCTATTATTCGTCTTCGTCTATGTTTAATGTTTTCCCTTTCATTTCTACTGTATATTAAGTAGTATTAAATCTGACCTCCTTGTTTTACAGTCCAAGGCTTGGATTTCAAGCCAAAACGTCAGGAAAAATAAAAAAATGTAACTCGTAGGCTTCCAACGTCCGAGTCATTAAAAATATTATAGTCTTCTGGTATTGACCGTGTCACAGACTTCTTTGCCGACGTTTCGCTAGTCATACTGGCAGCTTCCTCAGGGGATTCTCAGACTAAGCCCTGAGGAAGTCGGCAAAGAAGTCTGTGACACGGTCAATACCACAAGACTATAATATTTTTAATAAAAAATGTAGTTTTATTTATAAAACGCACTAGCGAACCCTTACTAAATGTACCTTGGCAATCCAAAAGGTCAACGATCTCTTCTCAAGAGAAATTATCAATCTTCAGGGATTCCATGTAGAACGATCGACGTAGGAAGGAGCTGGGCCGACAAATTCTGCGATGTTGAAAAAAAAGAGAAAATTTCTTGTTCAAACACTGAAAATAAAATGTCTATATTTGTCTGGAAGTTCGAAATTTATCTAGTTTAACCAGCGCCCTCGCCTACAGGAAGGTGGTTGCCCCCTGCAATGTTTGATCAGCTGTCAATATGTTTGTGTAAAAGCAAACCTCCCAGGAGTGGGGGTATTGTTTTCAAGAGTATTTACCCATCGCCAACCCCCTCTCAAAGGGTGAACGTCCTTAATGGCCGTCAACTCCGACTTCCTATAACTAAGTCATGAAGTTCAGTAATTGGTTTCATGACGTTGAGGGAACATCGTAATGAGCCGCCTAATGTGTTTTGGATTTCCTTTGATGACTCGGAAGCGGTGGCGTGTCTGTTTAGGGGAGCGAAAGTCGATATTGTTATAATCGATGCAAAAAAAGACAGGCTCGTTATTTCGACAATTTATTGCCCCTGATCAGGAAATATCATAATTAGATATTGCCTCAAACTTATTGGACTCGATCTTTCCCATTATCTGCTTGGTGTTTCATAAACTAAACATTATTCGAATCTTAATTTTTCAAGGCTGGGTGTGCCTAGGGACAATCAGGGACCCCAAATCCAATTCCTGAACGACGACACTAAAAGATAAAATCTTTAGTGCGCGCTCGGTTTTTAACCTGGGTCCTCCAGTTCATTGGTCGAGTGCTATACCACTGAGCTAATCTCGCCTCCTATATACATACATATATATATATATATATATATATATATATATATATATATATATATATATATATATATATTCGAGAAGATATGGACTAAGGCAAAATAAGTTTTAGTGAATTTCTATTTCCCCAAAGAGACAGAGTGTTTCACATAAAAAGAGCCATCATAAAACCACAAACGAAAAGTGTGACAAGAATAATTATAAAGGAAGACTGAAGTGAACAAAAAGAGAGTAGCTACTTCTAAAAGGAACATGAACTGGAACACAAGTTGCAAGAATCCAGAGGAAAGCAATCATTAAGTTAAGCACTAACTTGTGCTGACAGGGTTTTGTCCCAGAGTAAATTGTCTCTGAGAGAAGTTTCCCACATTCTCTAAAAGGAATTATTGTCGAGACTTGGAAATTCGGAGTGACTAGAGAAATTCAATGTTTTTAGGTGTGAAGAAGGTTGGGAAATGTAAAACAATACCACCTCAGATAAATTGGAACTAGAGGCCAAGGTCGAACAATTAAAGCCAAGTCATTAACCAAAGGAGAGAAAGAGAAGATAAATTCTAAAGGTACAGTGGTTCGGAGATAACTACCACTATATGATAAAGAAATACCAGAAAAAAAAAAAAAAAATGCGATGCCCTGGTGAGCTCAAATAATAGCAGAGGGCGAGAAAAAAAACAATGGTCAGAAGGTACAACCAATGTTTGTAGTAAATAGAAAAATCAGCCTTACCTTTAGGTCATTCACACCTGGGGGCAAGGCATTGAAGGGCGAGAAGAATGGAAGAGGTCGAAGGAGAGGATTGAAGGAATTATAGGAAAATCTCACCAATCGCCGAATGGGCTGGCTGAAAAGTAAAAGTTGGAACTGGGCGTACCAAGGGATAACTTCGTAACGCCAAGGGAAGCGGATCGCCAGATACCTCAAGAGAGGCCATCAGCATAAGGTACACCGAATATACTCTTATCGGAACAGCACTACAGATTTCTCACGTCTAGACGGTCAGTCCGACGAATGTCGGGCTAGTACGTCTCTCGTAGATTAGAGGACCGGTAGTCTATTATATAAAAATGAATCGCTAAATTTGTTGGTAAGCGCAAATCTCGAGAACAACTGAACCGGTTTCGCTAATTCTTTTTTTATAATATTCCTTGAACTACGAGGATGGTTCTTACGGAGAGAAAAATTTTAAAAATTGCCTGAAAAAGTCTAAAAACAACACTTTTCGGGTCTTTTTTACTTCGTTAACGCAAATTCATTTTTAAATAAAAACATATGTTCTCAATTATAATATTTTTAACAGTTAACGTATTAGGTTATTAGTGTATAAGTAAAAAAAAAAATTAAAAAAATAAGAACAAGTAATCACTAGGTGACAATAGAATCACATGTTAATAATGCAATTTAAATTATTTATATTTGCGTTAACGAAGTAAAAAATAACCCACTTTTCTATATTACCATACAAAATATTCGTAATAATACTTAAAGGTTAATTAGAACTTTAATACCATACCATAAAGTTTTAAGTGTTAGTGGGGAGTTCTGGGAAGGCAAACCAATTGAGTGACATTAGTATCGTATGAATATTAATGTCAATATTTGTTTTTCATTTTCTACATTTTATACGATAGTAACATTACTCAAAAACAAATTGTCTTTTGTAAAACGTAAATTGTCTTTGGTAAAATGTCACTTGAAATTTAAACATCTCTTTGCTGTGCATCTATAATATTACTAAATCTAAAAGCCACAAATTTCTATAAACTTACTAAAGTGTTGTGTGTTTGTGACTTACTAAATATGCCTCCTATAAGGCGGCGGACAAATTTAGGCAGAAGAACCCGATATTCAAAGAATAAAAAAAAAAAAAAATTAATTATCAATTTAATTGTACTGCCGAGGAACGTGAAAATCGCAATGAACGTGAAGATCGCAATGAACGTGAAAGAATTCAGGTAATGAAACAAAAAATATCGTGTACCATTAAGTACTACAATAAAAATGAAACTTAATTTAGAATAAGTAAAAATAAAATGAAATATAATAAGTAGGTATCATAATAAGAAATATGATATTGTAATTTTCATTGTGACTATTAAAAGAATTTTAAGTGTTTTATAATTTTTATTTTTTGACAAAATGTAATTGGTGACTTATTAAGTTTCTTTTTTCTTTTTTTTATCTTATCAGCTGATAAAAAAAGAAATTAAAGAATCGAATGTTAAGCGGTACGAAGTTGGCCGGGTCAGCTAGATCATAAATAAAAATATCCATGACCCGCATTGTGTGCCACAAAATTTAAAATATTTGAATGCCTCTAACAAACATAATAATTGATTCTAAAAATCACCAATTAATTGTAACACAAATATCAAACAGCCAAATTCGTATATTTTCAGACCATCTGATAGCACTAGCTGAGGCGGACTCACTAGGAATAATACCGAAACACATTTACGGCCACTAGTCGCACTGTTTCAGTCGATTATTTAAAATATAATTTCACTTATATTATATTAATTCATTTTATTAGATCATCTATGGACTTCTGTTGTGCTTTTTATTATCTGCGTTCTCTCTCAGAAACTGCGTTCATACTATGCATACCATAATTAAGCACAATGCCCATTGATGCTTTAATAGATCTGGCAACTTCACATCTACTCGTCTTGTTCACATATCGCAAACCAAGTTAATAACCATTGTTTACCAATTTCATTTAAGACAGAGAGCGAACGTATCAATATTTCATATTTAGATTAGTGAAATGATAGTTTCTCTATCTCTCTCCCTTCCTCCTCCTCACATCGTGTTTTCTCTCTCTTACTGAACATGTGCGTAAATTCTAGAAGGACATGGCATTTGATACCTTGGCTACGAGTAAACTTCATTATAAAGAAGAGTGAAAAAAAATGTCTAGTTAGCATCCATAAATAATCTCAATAAAAAAGTGAAAATGATCGATAGGATATTTTGGGGATAGAAAAATCCAATCGAAATCCGGCGATTTCTTTTTTAGGACAAGAAATCAATGCCATCCAGGCGGCCATTACTAATAATGGGCCAACATTTATGATGTGCATGAATGTTCCGTTTTTTCGATTCTACGCGCAGGCTCATGCATAAATGATTAATGTGTTTACAGGAAACAGGCTGCTGGTAAATGTCCTACAACTTGATTGACAGCTCCTGGCATACATCACCAAAGAAGTGTACCAATTCGTGACTAAAGGCTGTGCCCAAGAGTCACATTTCTTCGCACAAATGTAGAAAGGAAAAAACCAGCTTTTATGAAATTATTCCTATCCCGCATTTTATTTACTGACTATTGACGGAATCTGGTTAGATCCCTTGTAATGCATATTTTTCCCTCGAATTACACAAAACAGGCCATAAGACATTAACTAATCATCAGCTCTCAATAAAAATAAATACTATCTGATTGAGAGATTGAAATATCACAATACCTAAATCCCATTCCTTGTGAATAGAGATAAGTAAGATGTTCCTCCACATCATACATACAGGCCATTGCCACGTTGAATGTACCCCCCGAAGTTAAGCAACGTAGGTAGCCAACCTGCAGATTTTTACTTACTAGGGCGCTACAAGCCGATGTCGAGTCTTTGCTTCCTCCAATTGTCTCTATCTTGTGCTGAAGCCATCCAGTTTCTGAATCCCAGGATAGACCTAGCATCCTCTTTCAGACCATCTCAGTATTGGTCGTCCTCTTCTTCGGCTCCCATACAGAGGTTCAGTGAGGAGTTTCTTCGGAATGTCACTATTCTTGCTACATGTCCAACCCATCTCAGTGCATACAGCTCTTGGTGAGTACGACGCCTCCATTGGCCAGCTACTTGTCAGCCTCCATATAGCCTCCTCAGAATCTTTCTTTCTAACACCATGAGATCGTTCTCAAAGGATTGAGAGGTTGTCAAAGACTCAGAGCCGTATAGGTGGACTGGCATAATTAGAGTTTTGTATAAGTGGAGCTTAATCTTGGATTTTAACCCTTCAACCTGCAGATTACCCGTAAAAACACTAAATTCCATTCTTACTTGCTTACATGACTTCACTCATTGACCAATATCCAAGCTCGAAGCCCAAACAACAAATGCCATGGCCTTCTAGGATATAGACTATTATATAGACTAGATAAATAAATTAAAAAGGAGAAAGAGACGTTAAGTAAGAGCGTTAATTATTAAAAAAAAAAAAAAAAAAAAAAAAAAAAAAATTGAATGCTTAATGTCTCCCCGTGGTCCAGGGGCTAACGCCTTGAATTTTCATGTAGAGGATGCGGGTACGAATCCCACCTGCAGCAGGTTGAGTTTTTGCATCTCAGAGCCCTTTGAAGGAATTTCCATGGAACATCCAATTCTCCTTTAGTGCTTTCGAGAATAAATATTTCTGAGCCATGGAAGATGCGTGTACTTTCAAGCGTTAATTTAACATTTGTTATTGTATTTTACATAATACAAAAATGTACAGTGATAACAATTAATATACAGTGTCAGAGAGTTGTGTTAAAAATTTATCTCTTTTTCTACAGGCGTTCTACATCGGAAAACGTTAAATAAATTATTGTGTTTATTTGAGGATTATTAGGAGCTCTTTTCTAACAGAGCAGTATTTTTTCATTCTTTTGTGATATTTCTTTCCCACATTGTTGGAAAAGTTTAAATCCGTTCTTTGGAACATTTTCTTTTTATCCTTTAGAATTTCCTTCATATAGTCTCTCTCTTTTACAATTTCGTCAAATATCTTTATTTCCTTTGTATCCTTTTGGACTCGAGAAAATCATTTCCCTTCATTTTTTTTTTACTTTGAATGAAACAATAAATCTGCTTAGTTAATCCATTATCTTGCATTCTCACGAGACTAGCATAAAAGGAAATTCGCCTTTCATATTGTGCTAGAAATTCTTTCCAATTTGGTATTAAGATTATCATTTGGAATTAATTTTATCAGCTTGTTTTTTAAATTTCTACCCAGAATTTTCCTTATAACTTTTTCTTCTTCTCTAAGTTTTCCACTGCACCATTAGGCACTTCTGGTTTTATCACATTTTTATAGTAAAATTACACACTAATATTTAAAAAGAAAAGTAAAATAATAATGAAATAAAAGACCCGTCTCGCGAAGCTGCATACCTAAGCACATTCCTAGGAAGCTATTCAATTCCGCGCTCGAGAAGTATTTTTTTTTACAACAAATGCTTCTCATTTTTTATTATTATCTTATTATTTGGGCCTGTTCTCTACCGAGATTTGCAAGGATTATAAATAACGCAAGCTAAGAGCAAATTAATAATTTTTTTTATGAATAACCCCCACCCCTCCTATTGGACTGATTTAGTTTATTTGTACTCCTACCTACAAACACACACACACACACACGCACACATAATTTATATATATATACAAACACACACACAACGAGTGTAATTTTCTGTCAAGTAGGCAGTTCAAAAAAAACTATTATATATTTATATACATCATCGCCCAGCCCAAACCACTCGACCAAAAAATTTGAAATTTTGCATGGACACTCCCATTGGGATGTAAACACTGGCTAAGAAGGGTTTCTTTGAAATTCAATTTTTTAAGTATTTTTAGAGGGGTTAGAATTTTTATTTTTAAAGAGAGCATGCTCGCCTAGGCAGAATGCGTTGCTAGGACGATAACAGTATAGCTGTTACCGAACAGTATCTATTTCATAGTATTATTTTTAATTGTGGTTAATTTCAACTATGATGGCAGTCCTTGAATTACTAGAAATAAACTGTCCCTTATAGAGTTTACGCTATGAGGAACGAAATCACCATTTTAATTGAGGTTCATTTTAACTTGTTGTTTTCCTGGTGATGGTCCATCCGAGGTAATAATATCCCGAACCCTTGCACAGACTCCTCACCCATCAGCATCCCCAGTCAGAACACTTCTTGGTAATGCTCGCAAATGTAATGGGCGTTTCCAAATGACAGTAAATTTTAACGTACATTACATGTTACTGGTAACCTATAGATAACGGGCTATCTCTAGGATATCTGTTTCTTGACACCGGTCCAGAGCACCTCAGTGTCCAGAAACATTAGGTTTGATTACTTATAACATATGACGGGAACCATGCTATAATGAACTGCAAGAAATTATATAATAGCGTTAATTTTCAGGATACATTATTTAACGCAATAAAAAAACTACTTATCTGCCGTGAAGAAGCACGGATATTCAGCTAGTATTCCTAAGAAGCCTTGAAACTGAAGCTGAAACGTTGGCAATGATAACTCATTTTTATATTAAAAAAAAAAAAGAAAAAGAAAAACTACAGTAAACGAAGAAATCTCTTTATTTAATAACTAAATTAAATTCATAATATAGGCCTTATCTTAACTCCCAGTCTTAGAAAGCCGTTTTAATTCATTTCTATAAAAGAAATTCTGTCATTATTTTCTACTGTTTTTTAGCAAGTTTCTTTGTTAAATAAAGCGACCTTTAGGGTCACATTAATAATTTTTGTTTGGATTAAAACCCCCTACCTCCTCTCTTTATTGACCGAATTTGCTGGTTAATGGACTAATTAAATCAAAACCAGATGAAAACAACCATCTACAATTTCCATACTGTTTTATTTACAGCACACAGAAAAATAATGCTTCTTCAAATCTCATTGTGTGCTTTTATTTCCTTTAAGTACCAATTCTATTAGTCAATCCAACTGTTTATTTTAGGAATACTGTATATATTATCTAAAACGGTCTCTTATATAAATATTTATGTATGTATATATATATATATATATATATATATATATATATATATATAAATATGAGGGAGAGAAAGTGAAATATAAGAGATTATCAGTATAGTTATCGTTGAACGATCAAGATTTGAAGAAATTTTTCAAGTAACCTTTTTTGAGTCCAACGAAATAAAAGCCTAATAGGTTTTTCCTTCATAAAGTACTAAAAGGTTACTGAGTAATGTAAAGGGGTAAATATTAAGGCGATAAATACTGTGATAAAGCAAAGGCAATAGCGCACAATTACTCGGAATTCAGTAATCAATATCACCAGTTTGTCAAGTAAATAATTGATTGTAGGCATTAAAGATTCCACTTAAATGGCAGGGCTTCTGAATCACAAAAAGATTAGTAGGATCTCGCTTTATTTACTCATTTATTTATTTTCCCTGGAAGCTTCGGGGGATAAATTTATAGTCATTAGTATAAAATGGCAGGGGTGAGAGGAATAAGTCTAAAGGTCAGTAATTCCGGACAGAAATGGCAGAGATAACTGCGAGCCGGACTCTGCCATTATGGCGGAATGTATTACAGATCCTTAAGAATTATTCAGTACAAAAGAAAAGTAACCGTTAATGCTGGTCAAGGATCTCAAACGCAAAAAGAAAATAATGTCAGCAATTTTTAAAGATCCAAAGACATTTTGGTAAATTATTTATATATTTTCTAAAAGAGTACCGCTTTCATGTTTTCTTACATTATTCCTAATTATTTATTTATTGTGATCCGCTTCCATGGCGACAACACAAAGAACAGTATCCCCTGAACTTAGCTATTCTAGGAAATCAGCATAGTTATTGGTGTTGGAAGTGTGTGTGGATATGTAATTTTTTAGATGTACGGTTCACCTATAAATAATACTTAGTATCAATGGAAATATAATATCTTATAAGCCAACATTACAGACGTTTGTCAAATAAGGTTGTATAGTCCTGTATTCTTGAGGAAAGTCAGTATAGTGTTGATGTACTGGCTATCATTGCCCAGGAGTTCTTGCATATCATACGGTATGTTGTAATTGCTTCTTCTCTTGCAGTCTCTCAATGAATGTTTAATCGTAAGTTCTGTGTTACATATGTTCCCTAATTATTAGGCAACGAATGTTATTGTATTTACATATTTTTTTTCTGATTCTTAAATCGTAATTGTTAGTGAAATTCTGCACGTTTTAAGTGATTTTAAAGCATTTTACATTTTGTCAAAAATCCATATTTTTGCATATTCTGCCATAAGTAAATATATTTGCTATATATTTTGAAATTTTATTTTATTTTGTAATGGAAAAATAAAGGGGAAACCAAGAAAGAAAATAATGTTTTACCCATTGAGTCAAGATCGCTGTGTCATTTCTAATTGCAAGAAGCAAACGTGGCTGGGAGCAATGCTTCCCCGGCGCTAATGGTCTAGGAGCAGATACGTTTTGCAAGAATATATTACAAATTCTCGTTTAACAATTGTACTATTCCTAAAATCTACTATCTGAAACAAATGAACTAGAGAAAGAATCAATTCGATATTATTTTCCAAACTCGAGATATAAAATAATAAATTTTCCACCTATTTTATTTTATTTCTTAGCTCCTAAGGCACATTGGACGAAACGCTCGGACACGTGTCGACAATTTTTCTATGCAAAATCACAAGAAAAAAAAATGCACCTAATTTAAAAAAGCATGTTGTTACAAACAATTTTCCAAAATAATGTTCATGTGTAAAAATTTTCAGCTTCTTTATTTCCCCTTTTAAAATGATTTTATTTATGCTTTATTTTTCAATATGTTATAGAGTTTTTGTCATTTTTTCTTTCAATTTTTAATAACCGTTCATAATAAAGATCGTACTAATAATTAATTAATTTTTCTTTTCAATATTTTATAGTGTTTTTTTGACTACACATTTTCAATTTTAGCACTTTCCTCCGAAGGAAAGTAGCTATTGAGGTTGGACTCATGACGGAATTTTTGAAAAATTTCTTCAAATCTTTATCGATCCTACCTAGTAGACACTGAAAATGACCCCCGTTAAAATTTATATATATCTATATATATATATATATATATATATATATGCATATATATATATATATATATATATATATATATATATATATATATATATATATATATATATATATGTCTGTTAACACGATAGCGGCCAGAGTTTTTGTTTTTTCGTCACGAAACTTGGTATATAGCATTCAATTAGCAAACGATTGAACGAGTTCGTTAACCACCAAAGTCGGTCCACCGGAAGGGGGGGGGGTTTACCCCGAACCCAAAACACTAATTTGACTATGTCAGCCGTAATATTTGTTATATTTCAACGAAACTTGGTATTCGTAGTGGTAATATAGAGAGAAAAGTGAGATATAAAAATGAACTAAATCGGTTCATTAGAAGGGGGGGGGGGTTTACTCCGGACTAGACATGCGCGCCGCGCCGGCGCCGCTACGCCACGCCGGGTTTTAGCGGCGCCGCCGCCGCCGAGCCTATTCAGTCGGCGCGCCGATTGAGGGTATGGATGGGCATTAGTCGATTGTTACTGTCGATATATGCATAGTTCATGACTAACGATAGTAGCTATCGATCTTTTTTAACTTTTAGCACATGTATGTATTTTGTTTTTGTTCTTTCTTCACGAAACATGGTATATAGCGTTCAATTAGCAAACGATTGAACGAGTTCGTTAACCACCAAAATCGGTCCAACGGGACGAGGGGTTTACCCCAGACCCAAAACACTAATTTGACCATGCCAGCCGTAGTTTTTGTTATATTTCAACGAAACTCGGTATTCGTTATGTTGATCTAAAGAGAGAAATACGTTGTAAAAATAAACTAAATCGGTTTATTAGGAGGGGGGTTTACTCCGGACCTAAAGTACTAATATACTCATACCGGTCGTAATTTCTGCTGTATTGTAACGAAACGCGGAATACGTCGTGGGTATCTCATGAGAAAGAAGTGTTGTAAAAATGAAATGAATCGGTCTATTAGAAAGGAGGTTTTAATTTAAACTCTGTTTCGTTAGAATTCGCCCACCAAACGTAGGTTCCCAAAGCCTCCGTGAGGAGCGATATTTCCCACTAGGGGGACTGTATCCTTTTCCTGCGTCAGATCAGGAAGCTATTAGTAAAGGAATACATACAGTTTTTGGAGAGGGTTTGATTTTTCTAAAAAATATATAAATTAAAATCTCAAACAAAAGGAAGTTTAAGGTGCCACAACAGGAAACTTCGAACCCACACTCTACCGCTTATAAATCTAAGGCGCTACCGACTAGACCACGACCACGAGGAGACCCTACTTTTTCTGATAATTGCAATTCAAAACAACCGAGTTAAACAAAAACAAATGCAGTTATTTCTCCGATTGACATCACCCAGTCAAAAATTACTTAATAACCATTTATGTTTAGACATTAGTAAGCTTTCGAATGGGAACCTTCCCAACCTATTTAAAGATATTTACTACAAAATAAGAAGATCCGAAAATTTTTCATGTCCAATAATAAAATTTGTTTTTCGAATGCTTCCTTAACTTCAATTGTAATCAACATCTTAGTTTAGATGAATTCCAAAGACGTAGAAATCCCACGTTTTAATGTATCCAAACCGAAAATGAGCTACATAAACATTTGTTCCACTAATCTCAAAACTGTTGCAAATATCGCCTTAAAAACGGTTTCGTTTGTTATCGTATGTTAAGGAATATATTACGCGAGTATCTGCAAGAATATAAACCCGAAAACGTGCGAATGCGCTACGATTATTTTTCGCGCGAATTTCGTACCAAAACCCACCGGAGGACGGATTCTACTGGTGAACGAATTTGACGTTACCCTCTCTGCCCATTTTTAAGCCTGTGAATATATATATATATATATATATATATATATATATATATATATATATATATATATACTGTGATTAAAATTTTAACATCTCCCTTGGGCGTTAAAAAAATAGCCCACGCCGCGCGCGCCGCCGCCGCCGGCCAATTTAGTCCAGCGCGCCGCCGCCGGAAAATTTAGCCTCGGCGCGCATGTCTACTCCGGACCCACAATACCAATTCGCCACTACCAGCCGTGATTTTTGGTATATTTCAACGGAACTCGGTATTCGTAGTGGTAATCTACAGGTAAATAACTGTTGTAAAAATAAACTAAATCGGTTCATTAGGAGGGGGGGGGGGGTTTACTCCGGACCCACAATACCAATTCGCCACTACCAGCAGTGATTTTTGGTATATTTCGACGAAACTCGGCATTCGTAGTGGTAATCTACAGGTAAATATGTGTTGTAAAAATAAACTAAATCGGTTCATTAGAAGGGGGGGTTTACTCCTGACCCAAATTCTTAATATACTCATACCGGTCGTAATTTCTGCTGTATTGAAACGAAACGCGGTATGCGTCGTGGGTAACTCATGAGAAAGAAGTGTTGTAGAAATTAGCTGAATCGGTCAATCGGAAAGCGGGGGTTTAATTTGTAATATATTTCAATAGAAAAGCCCGTCAGACGTAGGTTCACAAAGCCGCCGCAAGGAGCGCTTTCTACCACTAGAGTGACTGTATCCTGTTCCTGCGTTAGATCAAAATACGATAATATGAGGTTTTTTGTATTTATTACGTAGTGTAATAGGTACCATGTGTAAACATAACTCTGGAAGCAAATTATTAATTGATCAGCTACTCATTACAAATTTAAAAGAGAACTATTCATGTTTTTATTTTATTTATGTAGGATATTTTAAGCAAATTCTTGTGGAAAGCAATCTACACTACCCAAATTCTGAGGAAACTGCTTAGTTATGCAGCTCCTGCGTGACGGACTTTTTTATTACACATTTCTTTAAATAAATCCGCTGCTTTCCCAGTTTCACATGTTTTGAGGGTGAGTCTTCAACTGTGTTGGAAGAAGAGAGGTTGTTAGGATATTGTATTTTTTTAAAAGTGGGCGGGCGGGACCTCCAGGACGCCCGCGCGGTTCACCTCTACCTCTACCTCTTCACTATGTGAGCCTCCATTACAAACAATGTGTTTGTGTTACATAGAGGCACCTCTACCTCTACCTCTTCCCTCTACCTCTACCTCTTCCCTCTACCTCTACCTCTTCCCTCTACCTCTACCTCTTCCCTCTACCTCTACCTCTTCCCTCTACCTCTACCTCTACCTCTTCCCTTTACCTCTACCTCTTCCCTCTACCTCTACCTCTTCCCTCTACCTCTACCTCTTCCCTCTACCTCTACCTCTTCCCTCTACCTCTACCTCTTCCCTCTACCTCTACCTCTACCTCTACCTCTTCACTATGCGAGTCTCCATTACAAACAATGTATTTGTGTTACATAGAGGTACCTCTACCTCTACCTCTTCCCTCTACCTCTACTTCTACCTCTTCACTATGCGAGCCTCCATTACAAACAATGTGTTTGTGTTACATAGAGGTACCTCTACATCTACCTCTACCTCTACCTCTTCACTATGCGAGCCTCCATTACAAACAATCTGTTTGTGTTACATAGAGATACCTCTACCTCTACCTCTTCCCTCTACCTCTACCTCTTCACTATGCGAGCCTCCATTACAAACAATCTGTTTGTGTTACATAGAGGTACCTCTACCTCTTCACTATGCGAGCCCCCATTACAAACAATCTGTTTGTGTTACATAGAGGTACCTCTACCTCTACCTCGTCCCTCTACCTCTTCACTATGCGAGCCTCCATTACAAACAATGTGTTTGTGTTACATAGAGGTACCTCTACCTCTACCTCTACCTCTTCACTATGCGAGCCTCCATTACAAACAATGTGTTTGTGCTACATAGAGGTACCTCTACCTCTACATCTACCTCTTCACTATGCGAGCCTCCATTACAAACAATCTGTTTGTGTTACATAGAAGTTCCTCTACCTCTACCTCTTCCCTCTACCTCGACCTCTTCACTATGCGAGCCTCCATTACAAACAATCTGTTTGTGTTACATAGAGGTACCTCTACCTCTACCTCTACCTCTTCACTTTGCGAGCCCCCATTACAAACAATCTGTTTGTGTTACATAGAGGTACCTCTACCTCTACCTCTTCACTATGCGAGCCTCCATTACAAACAATGTGTTTGTGTTACATAGAGGCACCTCTACCTCTACCTCTTCACTGTGCGAGCCCCCATTACAAACAATGTGTTTGTGTTACATAGAGGTACCTCTACCTCTACCTCTACCTCTGCCTCTACCTCTACCTCTTCCCTCTACCTCTACCTCTACCTCTTCACTATGCGAGCCTCCATTACAAACAATCTGTTTGTGTTACATAGAGGTACCTCTACCTCTACCTCTTCCCTCTACCTCTACCTCTTCACTATGCGAGCCTCCATTACAAACAATGTGTTTGTGTTACGTAGAGGTACCTCTACCTCTACCTCTACCTCTTCACTATGCGAGCCTCCATTACAAACAATCTGTTTGTGTTACATAGAGGTACCTCTACCTCTTCACTTTGCGAGCCCCCATTACAAACAATCTGTTTGTGTTACATAGAGGTACCTCTACCTCTACCTCTACCTCTACCTCTTCACTATGCGAGCCTCCATTACAAACAATGTGTTTGTGTTACATAGAGGTACCTCTACCTCTACCTCTACCTCTACCTCTACCTCTACCTCTTCACTATGCAAGCCTCCATTACAAACAATCTGTTTGTGTTACATAGAGGTACCTCTACCTCTACCTCTACCTCTTCACTATGCGAGCTTCCATTACAAACAATGTGTTTGTGTTACATAGAGGTAACTCTACCTCTACCTCTATCTCTACCTCTTCACTATGCGAGCCTCCATTAGAAACAATGTGTTTGTGTTACATAGAGGTAACTCTACCTCTACCTCTATCTCTACCTCTTCACTATGCGAGCCTCCATTATAAACAATGTGTTTGTGTTACATAGAGGTACCTCTACCTCTACCTCTACCTCTTCACTATGCGAGCCTCCATTAGAAACAATGTGTTTGTGTTACATAGAGGTACCTCTACCTCTACCTCTTCCCTCTACCTCTACCTCTTCACTATGCGAGCTTCCATTACAAACAATGTGTTTGTGTTACATAGAGGTAACTCTACCTCTACCTCTATCTCTACCTCTTCACTATGCGAGCCTCCATTAGAAACAATGTGTTTGTGTTACATAGAGGTAACTCTACCTCTACCTCTATCTCTACCTCTTCACTATGCGAGCCTCCATTAGAAACAATGAGTTTGTGTTACATAGAGGTACCTCTACCTCTACCTCTTCCCTCTATCTCTACCTCTACCTCTTCACTATGCGAGTACCCATTACAAACAATCTGTTTGTGTTACATAGAGGTATCTCTACCTCTACCTCTTCCCTCTACCTCTACCTCTTCACTATGCGAGTACCCATTACAAACAATCTGTTTGTGTTACATAGAGGTACCTCTACCTCTACCTCTTCCCTCTACCTCTACCTCTTCACTATGCGAGTACCCTAACTTGAGTACGCTGACAGAACTGAACGTCACCTGAACAAACATTACGGATTGTTAAGTGAAAGTAGTCATTACATAGACTCAATTCTACAATACTCATACAACGATGATACGACCTCATTTGAACGCATATAAATATTTTAAGTTACTATAGTGTCCAGTGGATCCATGTCTCCGACATAGACATCCTGTACTGAAAGCTGACATTTATGTAACAATATTTATTTTCTTCAGCATAGAATGTTTTCCTGTTTCTTGCTAAAAGATTTAAAATCTGGAATACAATTAATAAAGTTCAGGCCTAAAAATATAAATTGAGTAGCCTGTTACAAAATTTATTAATCGGCCCAAATTTTAGTTATTGCAAAACAAACAATATGCGAATCAACGGAACTAAAAACATAATGGTGACATTATTTATACAAATTCATAAAAAAAAAAATAATAATAAAAAAAGTGAGTAATGTTGATTTTTTTTTTAAAAATTGCGAATTAAAAATAGCAAAAAGTACGTGTTAATTATTGTATATTTCTAGTAAATTCATGACTTAATAAAACGTGAGTTTATGCAATACCATGACCAAAGTGGTGACTTCAAAGCAAATTAATGTAACGTTGAGAGGATATTCAAACGAATGGCACGAACGAAACTCGTCATGAAAACTTGTTAATAAGCTACAATTTTCCATTTACTTCAGTAATTATTTTTTTAAATCATATTCTTCCTTGTACAAAAGGAATCTGAGCAATTGTATTTTATAATATGACTGCATGGGAAGGTGAGAAGAATCTTTGAATGGCAATATCCTTGTGGTCAATGGGGCTCGATAATTTTTCATTGATTTAGCTAAACGTTATGTACTTTATTATTAGTTTTAAGTTTTCGATTTTCATTATTATTTGTAATAATGTTACTGTTAGCATTAACTCTGTCCATCCAATTTTTTATCTAAAAAACGTAGTTAACCCAGAAAATATCTTCTAACCCGTGAACGGTCGCCGCTTAATTATTTTTAATAAGAAGGCCTTTCGTTTTTTTTTTTATTTAAGAATATTATACCTTTTTTTATAATATTTATCAAGAAATTATTTACACTCCCCGACAAAAATTAGAGGCCACCCTATATTATGTTAGTTTTGTCATTATTTAATGTTATATTTAAGCCAAAACAAATACACACTGTTCTAATGCCACTGACTTTTGGAAGAACATGTCTGTAATGAGTCCTAATCCTTCTTGCCTAAGGATTACCTGAAATGTAAATATTTAGGCGCTACAAAAGTATAGGCCACCTATCCATTTCTTATCAAAATCTTCCATTAGGAACACTTTTAGTGATCATTACATTCATTAATTCAATCAGCGGGTCTAATTAAACCTGTTTAAGTAATAACTAGAGGAAAAGTGTTGTCTGAGAGTGAAAAACGCGTGATTAAAGCATTGTACGATAAAAATTGGACCATATCGAAAATTGCTCGAATTTTAAATAGAAGTAGGCATTTTGTAAGAAATTTGCTATGCTGGGTAATGTTTATGGCGAAAAAAAGCATTGGTAGGCCCATGGCAATAACGGTCCAAGAACAGCGAGCCATCTTACCTCGTACATCCAACTCTTCAGCCAAGGCAAGAGAAATTTGTAAACAAGCTGGGGTCCAAACAAACATCAGGAATGTTCAACGGCTTTTGCAAAAGGCACGTCATTTAAAGCACCTTAATCTGAAGTCCAAGCCCCCTCTTTCAAAAGCACTCAATGCCAACAGAAAGAAGTTTACTTCGAAACACATCACATGGGGAAAGAGATGGGAGATGGAAGAAAGTTATCTTCAGCAATAAAAAGCAGTTTAATCTGGATGGCCCTGATGTATATCATTACTATTTTCATGACTTGCGAAAAGAACAAATATATTTAAGTATCCGTCAAATGTGAGGAAGAGGTATTATGATTTGGGCTCGGATAGGATACTATAGAAAGACAGAAATAGAAATTTGTTCTCTAAATTGAATGCGAAAAAGTATAGAGACATCGTCTGGAAGCAAATTGTTGAAAGAGGAGAAGAGCAGACCCCAGCTTGTTCACAAATTTCTCTCGTCTTGGCTGAAGAATTGGAAGCACAACGTAAAATGGCTCGCTGTTCTTGGACCGTGGGCCTGCCAATGCTTTTATTTCGGCCATAATCATTACCCAGCCTAAGGAAATTCCTTATGAAATGCCTAATTCTATTTAAAATTCGAGCAATTTTCGATATGGCCCAATTTTTATCGTGCAATGCTTTAATCACGCGTTTTTCACTCTAAGACAACACTTTTCCTCTAGTGATTACTTAATGAGGTTTAATTAGACCCGCTGATTGAATTAATAAATGTAATGATCACTAAAAGTGTTCCTACAGCAAGATTTTGATAAGAAATGGATAGGTGGCCTATGCTTTTGTCGCGCCTAAATATTTACATTTCAGGTAATCCTTAGGCAAGAAGGATCAGGACTCATTACAGACATGCTCTTCCAAAAGTCAGTGACATTAGAACAGTGTGTATTTGGTTTGGCTTAAATATAACAATAAATAATGAAAAAAACTAACATAATATAGGGTGGCCTATAATTTTGTCGGGGAGTGTATGTGTAAGTTAAAGGGATCAATGGATCCTTAAAGTAACTGGCAGGAGTTGCTCTCCAAAATTGTTTAAAACATTAACTTGTATTAGCGACGTTTCGAATCTGTTCTGGTTCATCATCAGGTATTTTAGTTTAAGTTGTATTAAGGTCTATTGTAATTTTATATATCGTTTTAAGGTCCATAAATATTAAATTTTGGGATTAAACTATAAATCCGGGTTAGAATCATGATTTGTTGTGTGGACATGTTATATTCACACTGTATATTATATATTCATTGTATGTATGTATATATATATATATATATATATATATATATATATATAATATATATATATATATATAATAATAATTATAATAATAATAATAATAATAAATAAAGCCTTTATTGTAGATAAAAACAAAAACAAACTATGTTCAAAATAATAATAATCAAATAACTCAATAATTCTTCTTCTTGAAGCTTTATATAATAAAAACATATAAAAAATCTACTGGGCCCATCTCTGGGCAAAGGCCTCTCCCAGGTTCCTCCATATGGTTCTGTCTTGTGCAGACCTCCACCAAAGCGTTCCACAAAACCTATCCATATCATCCCTCCATCTCTGGAATGGTCTTCCTCTTCTCCTTGTGCAGTCCAAAGGTAGCCAGTCGGTAGTCCTTCTTGCCCATCTTCCCTCTTCCATTCGTGCCAGATGTCCTGCCCATGTCCATTTATGCTTAAGTGCCGCAACGATGACATCTTCCACGCCCGTCTTCCTACGGATTTCGGTATTTCGTATTTTTTGGCTCTTTCGGATTCCCATCATACTCCTTTCCATTGCATACTGGGTTACCCTAAGCTGATTCTTTATTCTTTTTGTCAATGTCCATATCTGCGAGCCATAAATCATACATGGAAGGATACAGGAGCTCATCACTCGGGCTTTTAGCTCTACACTCATACTGCTCTTAAAAATAAATTTAAGAGCCCAGTATTTCTTCCAACTCATGGCTATTCGGCGGTTTATTTCTTTTAGATTTCCATCTTGAAAGGAAACTAGTTTTCCGAGGTAAACTGTACTATCAGCCCAATGTAGTTTTATCCCATCAAGGATGATATCTTCGGTTTGTTGTGCATTTGTCATTAGAAATGTCTTCTCTTTATTCATTGCAAGACCTGCTTCTATTCCTCTTGTACTAAGTTCCTTTATCATTTCTTGGAGCTGGTCAGATGATTCGCTGAAGAGGACAACATCGTCTGCAAACCTCAGATTCGAGAGATATACTCCGTTGATCTTTATCCCAACTTGATCCCACTCCATGTTTCTAAACACCTCCTCTAGGATACAATTAAATAGAATTGGTGATAGTGGATCTCCCTGTTTCACTCCTCTTTCGATGTAGAAGTCCTTACCAGCTCTATCGATGACTATTCTGGCCTTTGAGCCTTTGTACCAGGCTTTAATTACCTCGATAGCATTGGGGTCGACACCTTGGTTGTGGAGACTCTTGACTAGAAAGCTGTGGGAAACACAATCGAATGCTTTCCTTTAGTCTATAAACGCCATGTAGATTATTTTCTGGTATTCTATAGCTTTTTCTATAACTTGGCCGATGGAATGAATGTGGTCTATTGTGGAAAATCCGCTTCTAAAACCTGCTTGCTCTGTGGGTTGCTGGATATCTAAACTTCTTTTTATTCTGGCTTCCAATGCTTTTGCAAACACTTTCATATATATATATATATATATATATGGAAAAATGTGGAACCGTTCATTCCCTTACCGACCAGCAAGGATGAGTGACTGCCAGAAGAAGCCAGAGAGGAATGCGGCGAAATATTGCGATGATAGGAGGAGCAAGACCGCTGGAGACAGATGCCGAATGAACAAGACATTTAATTCCCAGCGAAGTAGCTTAAAAAACAACACACACACACACACACACACACATATATATATATATATATATATATAAATCACGTGTCTGTCTGTTTGTTCCTTATCCAAATCCACGCCGTTTGACCAAACTTGGAACAGACGTAGTTCTTGATCCGGGCAGTCTCGTAAGCTAGGTCAAAAACGTCTACCAGCTGTCAGTCTGTATGTTTGTTCTTTATACAAATCTACACCGTTCCTCTGATTTTGACAAATCTTGGCACACAGGTAAGTCTTGATACGGAGAGTGTCATAGGCTAGGTCAATAACGTCTACCAGCTGTTTTTCTGTATGTTTGTTCTTTATACAAATCCACACCGTTCATCTGATTTTGACCAATCTGAAAAATGAAAGAATGAAAGGTAGATGATCTAAGAGTGCCAATAGAGCGAGGAGCATATCGACTGGCCTTGGTATGAAAGAGCACTGCCCCGGCAAGTACAATGGCTCCTAGGGCCTATTGTACTCCCAACCCTCAGGTACTAGCTCTAGGCCGTCGGCAACTAGTCCACAATACAGGAATAATACTTTTAGACCGACTCCGAGGTTTCACAAGACATTTTTCGATAATTATTTCAAGAGTGCGCCCTCAAAACCTACAATTTTTTGAAAGTGCTAAAATTTAGGGTCTAAATGTATAGTCTAATATAAAAAGTCCGACTCGCTGGAACTGCGTCATCTTAACGCGGTTCAGTTTTTATTCCTAGTGTCATTTGGGAAGATTGAAATAGAAACCGTTATTATTTTGGTTCAACCATTCCCCCCTAAACAAAGGGCCCGTTACCAAGGGGCAGCGTACCTTAATACCTGGAATCCACCCACCACTGGTTGGCCAACCCCACTACTAAAAATATTTATATCAAATATCAAAACAAATATCAAAATGTTTCTAATTTTCTTGATTTCTTCTACAGTAATACTAATTCTATTAATAAATACAATTAAAAAAAACAACAACCCATTAAAATGTGAGCTAAACAACTACGAAAACCCGGTCAAAAGAACAAAACAAACACATTTGAAGTTTTAAGCACTTATTTCTCCGATCGCCAATGCCTAATCAACAATTTCTTTAGAATCTTTTTTGTAGAGAATTTAGTAAGCTTTCGAATGGTAAACTTCCGCTTCCCAAGATTCTCAACCGTTTTAGAGATATTAAGGAAAATTTACAAAGTTACCAAAACTTTTCATGTCTGTTAATAAAATATTTTATTCTAACCCTTCCTTAACTACAAACGTAACTAAAATTTCAACATATTAGTTTTGATGATAGTTGAATATGCAGAAAATGTTTCAACTGAATCCCATGATTCTAAGTACCCAAACCAAAAACGGTATTCAACAACTATTTTTCCAATTATCTCGAAAACGGTTAAAGCTATCTCCTTGAAAATGGTTTCATTCGTTTTCCTTGGCCAAGAAGCCTATAAAACGAGTACTTTCAAGCAGATGAAGTAAGCGGAACGATTTTTTTCGCGCGACATTCGCTCCGAAAACCATGTTCCGGTGGCCGGATTCTGCTGGTTAACGAACTTGATCTTTCAAATTAGACGAAAGATTTTTGTACCAAATTTCAGACAAATATATATATATATATATATATATATATATACAAATTTGAACCACCGTTATTTTCGGTCTCTAGGGGTACAGAAAAGCAAAAGTTTCTAGTCGGCACTTCCGGATTGTTTCAGGAGATGAACCTTATAAGCGTGGTTCCTCCCTATGAAGGGAGGGAGGAACCGCGCTAAAACGGTCAATTCGCAGGGTAGGCGTCATATCTGGTATGTTTTGGAGAGAGAGAGAGAGAGAGAGAGAGAGAGAGAGAGAGAGAGAGAGAGAGAGAGAAAGAGGAAAAGAGAGAGAGGGAGAGAGTGAGAGAGAGAGATTTTGTAATGAGCGGCGTAATATGATTGATTGAGGCAGTAGACATTTTCTGATTGCGAGACAATAAATAAATAATACCACAATATCCTTAATCAAGGCAAACCAAATTTCACGTCGGTATATTTATTCTTTCAAAATCTATCCTAGAATTTATTATCTTTCATCCTGTAATTATTGCCCACGTCCTATCAGTAGTCTACTGACGTCACAAACGTGCAGCAACCTGTTGTTATTTCAGTAGTTAGTAGGCAATATACTTCTTAACATTTGCCTTATAATCTACTCATAATATTATGGAGATGGAGATAGATAGCCTTTACGGCGATACGAATTCAAGGGATGGTTGGGATTCGGCTAGGAGAAAAAAACGTCAGGTGACCATGGTAAAAGGCAACATTTAACCATGGTGACGTAAATGTCTTCTTGGTCTTCCTCCCTCTCCCCTAGGCATTTCTATGCGCTGAAGAAGGCTGCCAAAGTACAGACGAAACGTCCAATATAGATGCCTGAAGATCTTAGGGTTTTTTCTCCTAGCCGAATTCCAACCATCCCTTGGACTTCGTATTCAAATATTATTCCAAGTCATTATCTATATGGTTAAGAGACGTGCGTGGAGAGTAGAGGAATTGAGTGAAACACCGCAAATATTAGTAAACATGAGAAGTGAACAGGAAATGCATCTAATTACTAAGCGACAAGTAAGCTCCCCCACCACCTTGTCCTTATAACTTCGAATAATCAGATGATTACTGACAAGTCTGCCTACATTACGGGGGGAAATGTACTGAACGCTACTTGTCCAGCAACGTCTGACAAGTACAAACTCGTTTAAACTATTCCCAATGCACCTTCTCGAGCATTTGGAAATAATTTTTCTAATGTTAAAGATTTCGTTATTGCAGAAGAACCTTCAAATGAAAATACTTGAAAGTACTAAGCTGGTTACATGTTCAAGGGCTCAACTATGGTTTTCGACCGCACAATGAGATCACGACCTTAGGCTTACTATATTTAATAATGGCCTCTATGCTTATAACTAATTACAATCCAACAAGATAATTATCGCATGGAATTATCGGGCCTTATCATTCCTTTGTTGGCAACTGTTAGGTATAAAGGAAATTCCGATGAGTTAATTCTACAAACGGTGTTGATTTTGCTGATGTAAGTAAAAGTATATTCAGGGGGAAAAGAACTTTTCTACTAAACATATTATGAAGATTCTTATCCAAATTTAACGTTTACTTTCATAAGTCTTGAAATAATTTACTAGAAATGTACCTTATACATTGTTGTAAATTCGAAATAAATAAATAAAAAAAAACAAAAAACTTTCATAATTCTAAATTTATTGACCTTAATAATAAACTATAAAAGTAATATTAGACCTTAACACGACTTATTTGAAGATGCCTGATGATGAACTTAAGCACGTTCGGACCGTCGCAAAGATAAGTTAATGTTTTAAACAATTTTGGGGAGCAACTTCTGCTAAGTTGTTTCAATATTATTTTTTGTTTTATAATGAAACTTAATTTTGTGTGCCAACTCCTTGCCGTAAGTTTTTTTTACTTAAAGTAATAAACACATTCATTCATTCAATAAGATTGTTTTGTTTTTTTTCTAACTAAGCAAAATATATTCAACATCAAGGAAATTCCTCATGATTAAGCTTTGAATGTTTAAGTGAATCATCCATTGACCAAGAGTAGTAAGAAGGCCTTCGGTAAAACAATTCTACGCCTTAACATGTCAATATTCACACCTTTGCAAATAATTACAAAAACCAATATTCCATTTTTTCCCTTTCTTGGTATTTTATATTCATTTGAATTTTCCAAATATTTATTAAAGGTATTGCATACATAAATATGGATTCTAGAAAAGAGTGGAAATAAGTGAGAATCCGATGTTAGATAGATCAATAGATTGAACAAAAGGAGTTTTTATGTATACAATTTGTGGTATATGAATAACAAGTAATTTTCAGAAATTAAACAATTATTAATTTAAGTTCTAGTGGTAGAAGTAACAACCAATGACCGAGCCGGTTTGACGGCTTTAATCAATTTGAATATAATGTAGAGTAAACCCCAACTTCTAATGAACCGATTTGTTTTTTTGTTGTTTTTTTTTAAAATAAATATTTCTCTTTAAGCCCCTACGACTTATGCAGAGTTATGTTACGGTACAACCGATTTACGATCAATATGAGCAAATTAGTAATTTGGGTCCGGAATAAACCCCACAAGACAAACCAAAGACATTTTTCGAATAAGATTGGAAGAAATTTTACAAATATTCTTTCAAGAGTGCAACATGTTCCTTCGGAAAGTGGTGATTAAAAAACACCTAAAAATTCAGGGTCACTTTTGAAAACCGCAAATAATTTATCGTTTTCATATCGTCGGTATTTACTCGCACGTGTGGGAACAGACCTATAGTTTCCCCTCAAGAGTTGACACCCTCATGTCTATTTAGATGATACCATGACACCCTACAGTTCCATATAGAGTGAGAAGCACTTGAAGTACCCTCGAGACGAGTGCTTTGCCCTGTTTCGGTATTCCACGTGTTTCGCTATGGACTGCACGTGGTTCTAGGTATGGAAGGTTTACTGCACGTGCTCCTAAGAAGCCCTGCATTGTCTTCACGTTGGTCAGGCTTCATGTTCCGCGTGATGTATGCCATGTACTGTTTGGAAATTGTATAACGTACGCTGAGCCCACTACAGTTCCTTCACATGGTAATCCTATATATATTTCACTCAATTATTTATATTTAACAATTTCGAATTATTATGATCCATATAAATACCAGATAAATTAAAGTACGTTACGCACGAGAGGCATCTATAAACAAGGTACAAATAGAAAACAAAACAAAATAATTGCTTTGTTCGTTGATATTGGTAATGAAAATCTGACACAATTATTAATTTTTTATTAAATTTAAAATGGAATGATATTGCTTTTCTGTAGAACACTCATTTCTCGAGTTCAAACGAAATACTGATTGAACCCCAACTTTTAATGAACCGATTTATTTACTTTTAGAACACATTTTTCTCTATATATACCAATGACGTATACCGTATTTCGTTTAATTCATGAGAAAGAACGGATGGAATGGCCGGCCATACACGTTACGGGATACCAGACAGGTTTACGTATACAGGAATACCTCTCCGGTATGTCTGTAAAGGCGAGAGCTCACACACGCTACGGTAAACCGTCCATCATGAGTGATGGATTTCTACATTATAGAAATGGCGAGCCGACAAGATGACAAATTAGTACTTAGGGCCAAAAGTAAACCCCCCTCTCGGTAGAGAATACTATAAGCCAAGTAGGGCGGCGAAAAACCAAAACTCTGGCGTGTATCGTTTTAAAAGACACAAACGCACACACACAGAACCTTATCCGCGTTACATTGGATTTGTTAGCCTATTTTTTTTTCGCCGCTTCGACAACTAGGCCATTAGCGCCGACACCTAGGGTGCAGCGAGGAATTTTCCCAACGAGCCGTGGGATGAGAAAATTCCTGCCGCCGATGGGGATCGAACACACCATCTCTTATGAATAAAAGGCGCTAGCCACTAGACCACGGGAGACCCATTGTTAGCCTAATTAAGACACTTTTCATATTTAATTTTGAAATAATCTTATTTGAAGGCATCTGTAGTCAGCTAATATTTATTAAACGCCATTCATCAACAATTCAATGTGTTTGATTTAAGAAAGTTAAATTAATTTCGTTTTGAAGAGATTGCGAAGGATATATTATATACTAACCTCAGCTATTGTCAGTATTTTCTGCTGGAAAGAGACTTACCTGAAAGAAAAAATAATAAAATTATTAAAATAAGAAACTGAAGTATCACAACAATGGAAACCAGTGGAATCTGAGTTACAGATATTTTCAGTTCGAATATAATTGCATGTACGAGTATATGTAGGTTATATACTCAATTTCGTCTCTCTGTAATTGCTTTGACAATCTGTTCACACTTTTGGAATTAATTCAAAGTAACATATCGCACTAGTATTTCTAAAGTGACACGCTTCAAAAATCGGTGTTTTTCACTTATGACTATGAAAGAAATTGGTAAATATCTCTTTATCAATCATAAAAACTGTATGAACCTAGGTTCAGAGCTTGTACACCAGAGAGCCCTTGTGTAACTCTTCGTGTCTTAATGCTGTTCCCCCTACATAGGCAAGAGTGACACATTTTCAGTTGAGTTTATTTTCAGTTGTTTACATTAGAATACTAGTGCGATATGAAAACAATTGTTACGTTTAGAGCGAAGGAAGTATTGCTAGAAAACAAAAATATCTACAGATATGAAGTTTATCGAGTTTACGTACTTTGTTTAGCATTAAAAGAGCCTAAGCAATTTCTTAACAAATAGATATTATTAAATAAGTTTTAGAAGTGTCGGCTTCGATCCACTAAAAGAGAATTATCAAGAGTTCCTATTTTAAGCTTTTAAAATATCACAAGACATAACCATTATATGGAAACACGCTAAGCTCAAAAAAAAAATCACTAATAATTCACAAAAAAAATCCGAAAATTCTTGTTGCTTAACGAACAATCTAGTGCTTTTGATGTAAACCCTTTTTATCAATAAACCTATAATGAAAATACGCGTATTTACAAAGTAGCCAATAACAAATTAGCTTTTATAACCAATCGATACTTCCTACCACGAAAAAAAAAAGTGATTCATTGAAGTATTAGTCAACATTAAACCGAAACTGTTCCTTGATCCTGATTAAAAAATGTAATTGAAGGCCGCAGAAGCGGGGACGCGGAACATCAAGTGCTCCGCTGGAAAATCCAATCAACGTCAATGAAATATTCTGTGATAATAAATTCTTTATTTAGGTTCATAGCCAATTTTTTTTCCTCTACTCTAATTGGAAAAATGCGACCCACTTTCTTGCTTTCACCCTACCACAGGTCGTGATACAGAGGTAGGCTCTAGGTCAGGTTGTGTTCGGTGATATTTTCAGAGATATCTAGTGTTGCTTCTCATTGAATCCCAAAACGAAAATGGAGGAAAAACCAAATGATTTTGTTTCCTTAAGAAAAGCCACCACCCGCAGCGGAAATCGAACCAACTACCTAGGAAGGCTCCTAAAATGCGGAGTTCATAAGCCTACTCGATTAAACGTTTCGATTTGTAAACCCTAAAGCAGGAACTTGTTTGATCCTTTTCATCTCCTGATCTTATTGCATTATAAATGTTTATGTTAATGCATGAGGAATGTTCAGAGACTCTTTTGGCTATATATATTACATACTCCCTCATTTCCTGTTATTCCAAAATGTAATGGAACCCATAATAGTTTTCCATCAATATCTTCAAGTGATCTGAGTTTTTCAAATTATATATTTTTATTTGATTGCTTGTTAGAACTTGGGAACTTTGGCAATGTTCTCTTGTACTAGTGTAAAATTATAAAATCAGTTTCAGACCGAAAAAATAATAATAAGAAAATGGTGCCAATGACCATAGCAGTCGATGCACCAAAAAGGAATGAAAAAAAAAGAAGAAGAAGAATAACAACAACATAAATAAGAAAAAAAATATTTCAAATAGCTCAAATAACTTCTCATATATAGGATATTTACTCCTTTTCTGGGCAAAACCTCACAATGTCAATATAAAATTTAATTGTATAGTATGAATCATCAAGCAAAACTGATATCCCTTCGTACTAAAATTTTTAAGGGCCAAATTATTCTGCTTTCTAATAAAGCAATGCTGATTCCTTGAGCAGCATACACAATTAATTACATAATTTGAATTTATACCTGTTAATGTGTTTAATTATATTGTCCATGTTTCTTTTTTATTTATGATCCGGCTTTGGGGTCATTAGCACCAGTTCTTTTTGATATTTTTATCTAATCAGTTTCTTATAATGCTCTTTTATTATATTTCTATTGATATTTTCCTTTATTTTATATTTTTAAACATCAGATCTTACTATTTAGTACGTATTCTATATTTGCGTCTTATTCCTTCTAAATAGGAGATGTGTAGTCGAAGAATAAATTCTAAGAACATAGCATCATCACATCTTCATTTAATAGTACAGCCACGTTTTAAACATCTAATTACAAATACATACTTTGATTTTGAACGTAGAAGAAATGCCTAGCTAAACAGTAAAACATATCCGAAGACACGCTAGTTCGCCTGCTCATCCTTCGGAGCACACAGCTCGCATTGATACAATGTTTACCCTCTCCATTTTCAAGGTTCAACCATAACCACGCCATAGGAAATTACTCTGCGTTCAATAGGACTCCTTAAATATCCATTAGTTATCGTCGGAATAACAGGCACGCAATACCTGTCGGTCTTTTCATTACAGCTCTTAATGTCGTAGCAATCGGGAATGTTTGATGGGCCATCTTATCGACGAGTACACGTGGAGACAATTTTAGTGAATTTAGAAAAGTTAGTGACTGTAGAAAACGAAATATATTATATTAAATGAAAATATGATTAAAACTTTAATTTAAAACAAAAAAATTGAGGAAAATAAATGAGGACCCCAGAGGTCAAGAGGTCTAAGTAAGAAACTCAATGTTTTGAAGAAAATGGAGTCAAAGTTGAACATATGTGGTAATAGCAAAAACTAGATTTTTACAGTTCCGATCATAGTGGACGAATCCTCAGGTCCTTAGCTGTTTATTATCGATGATACATAATAGGCAAATCATCCGGTTTATGATTAATATGTAAAAGAATTGGAGAATCCGTACATGGACCCCTTAATTTCCTTCTGGACTTAACATTACAAAAGTGACAATACTCAAGAGAACATAAGCTAGTTGGCCGTGAGGATTAAGGCGTGAGCACTTAACACTCCGGCCCAAAGGTCGTGCGTTCGATTCCCACTAGGGGTGGTGGCTTTTCTTTCGTAAAAAGAAAAGGCATCCCCCCCTATCGTGGCTAGAAAAGGGTGGTAACCTATAGATAACCGGTCGTAAAATTCGTAGTTAATAATAAATGGAATTAAAATTTAAATAAATGAGCACAAGCTAGGTGGCAGCAACATAATTATTTAACATATGAGCGACAGTCGAGAAAATCACATGGAACTCTTTACCATCCACAAGATTACGGTGTTCACAATCCAGTCCTGTATCTAAACTATTTTTTTCAAAAATGTATCCTTGATTTCTGTGGCCCTCAAATTGGACTGAATAATAGCATATCGCACTAGCATTTCTAAAGCGACACAACTCAAAAATCGGTTTTATTCACACCGTCATAGTTAGGACCATGAAAGATATGGTCAATGCCTCTTTATTAACCATCAAAACTGTGTGCACCTACATTCAGAGCTTGTACACCGGAGGGCACTAGTATCACCATTCCTGTCTTAACGCTAAGCCCCCTAAATAGGTTTTTCAGTTCAGTTTTATTTTGAGTTGTGTCACTTTAGAAATACTCGTGCGACATGACAATTTTTCTAAATTATCATATGTTCCTTTCAAGGTTTTCAAAGTTTGCCCTTGTTTAAGTCCCGGTGCAAACTGAAGAAATTGATTTTATGAAACTAGTTTCTTGCAACCAATAGATAGAAAATCATAGGTTGGTGCACACAGAGTTTCGATGATTTCATGAAATTCGTTTAAATCGGTTTTATTAAACTGTGTGTGCAGTAACTTGAGTTTCACGAAACCAGTTTCACGAAAACGGTTTCGTCAGTTTGCACCGGGCCTAAGTCTTATATTCTTGAATTATTAAGAAAGTCTTGAATTCGAAATCATTTCTTTTGTATAATTTTTTCCTTCGCTTCAAGTCTGGCCCTTGTCCAATGGTTCTCTAAAGAGCTCCATTCTCACACTCTGCAATTAAATTGAAACACATTTTATGATTTTAACTTACTCATACATTAGTATTTCTTCGAATACTTGAGGATAGAGAAACCTGACCTACTTTCCTCCCAATTACTGGTGATCATGGATATGATGTATTTCGGCCTCTACTTACTGCAGATACCAATACCATACATAGCAATCTCCTTCTAATTTGTTTCTGATGGTGTGCGCAAAACCATGTAGACCCCTAACGACCTGCTCAAGGGAAAAACAAGCATGGAAATCAGCACAAGATTAGCTCTAGAACAATAGTCTGTTCACTAATTGTGAACCGACCTTCAAAACGTAGCTTAATAAAACCTAATTCCTTTCATCAAGTTTAGCTCAAGTTCGCTATTGCAATCCCTAATGTCCAAGCTATTCAGAGTTCGGTTCTTATGCTTTCGTCCTCTGAAATTCTCTGAAAAAAAATCTCGGAACTTGCGGTCGGTAGTTATGTGTAGACCCTGTTTCTGCCCCGGGAGGTTTGTCTATAGGGGGGAATTGATCGTTCAAACACCGACAGAAACCGACCGCTGGTAAAAGGAACCTAAAAAGGATATTTCAAAAAAATCATGGAAATTATTTACTCCGCACTAAATGATATTTTGTTAAATTTGTCATTATTTATCATCCTAACAAATATGAATAATAATCTTGAGTTCAACGCTGGTTTTGGAGAACGCAGATCTTGACGCAATCCAAAGGGGAAACCGACCACTGGCAACAGGAACTTTTCAGCAAGAAATACAAGCAAATTCATTACTCCACACTAAAAGATATTTTGTTTCAGTCTTGAGCTCAACACTGGTTTTGGAGAACGCAGATCTTGAAGCAATCCAAAGAGGAAGCAGAGAATCTAAATGTCAGTACAGCCAAAGAACCGCAAAGAAATCCGTCGAAGTTGCGAATAATAGCTTGTGGTTTTCAGCCACTTGACTTGGTACTCCCAACACCATCTAAGGTTCGGCATCTATCCAGCCTTCAGCACGTCTTGAAGTTACGTGCTACAGTTCCAAACCAGAACAGCAACCAACAATCTTGAAGTATTTCCAAATGTTACCTAAACTATTTTTTTTTTTAATAACTAATTATATCTCCTTGATGGCTTATTTAACATATGAGCCACTCCCGATTAGAACAGCCTACTCGCAAGGTGAGGATTTTATTTTTATTTTACAGTTCGTCTCGTTCATTAGTATCATATGTACAGAGTGTTGAGATAATCAGTGAGCGATAGGTGCGCGGATAAAGGGCGAACTCATGCATTTTCCTGTACAATTTCATTACATCATGGCTCACCCTTCCCAAGGAAACGCCTCATATGATTATAGTTTTATTGATTTGCCAAGCCATAGTATTTTTTTAAGTAGTATGAAATAGTAAGGTTGCGTTCGAGGAATTTAAATCTTCAGTCAAAAGAAAAAATCAAAAGAAATCGTTCAGTTCCAGAAATATTAATGAACAAAATTGCTTTATAGCGAAGTCATGGGAAATATACATATTTGTTTACACAATAGAATCTGGGGGAGTTAAATTTCCCCACAAACACACAATGTCAGCTGTTACATAAAAATAATATTTCCTTCTTTCAAACGTAACCAAAATTTATAAATCTTGGATTTTTATTTGCTTTGCCTACTCCAATGTCGTCTATAATTGGTATACAAAGTGCGGGTATAACATTTTATATTAGTACATATCAATTGATTTTTGTTTTTTTTTTTTTTCATAAACCCGAAACAAAATATTAATAATTAAACAAGGATTCCTCTTGGTTCATATCATTATATATACATGAGTGCTTCCTTCGTTTCTCAAAAAGAAAAGAAATAATTAACACGTTTTAGGGGTTGTTTTGCCCCATTAATTGTTTAGATAAATGTAAACAAGTGAAAAAAGTTTGAAGCCAATTCGTTGTTTTAAAGTAATTTATTGAAAATCTTTTTTCGCCCACCTTTCTCGAAAAGCAAAAACCTTAAAACTAGATGTATTATATTCCGCGTTTTAAAATACTCCAAAAGCTCATCAAGATAAAACCTTAAGCGCTAAGATATTTTTTGACGCGAATTTAAACGAAATAGGGTGTTCCAGCTGGGGGGTTTGCTTTTTAACGAGTTCAATCTTTCATTTGAGAAAAAGTTGTTCCGAACAACATTTCTGTGGTTGGAGCATTTTTCTAAAATGGACAGCGCGAAAAGACATATACATAATGAGATGGAGGTAGATAGTCGTGGTGATGATGCGAAGTCAAGGGATAGTTAGGCGTTTTTCAAGGAGAAAAAACTTTAGATCTTCAGGCACAAATAAATATTGGATGTTTACGCTGTACTTTAGCAGCCTTCTTCAGCATTAAAAAAATGGCTAGATGAGAGGAAGAAGACAAGGACGACATTTAGGTGACCATAGTTAAATGTTGGTTTAACCATGGTCACCTAAAGGTATTTCTGGTCTTACTTCCCTCCCTTAGGCATTGTTTAGTGCTGACGAAGTGCCAAAGTGCAGCCGAAACTATATATATATATATATATAGTCCTTTGTGAGTAATGAACCTTATATTCCCTGATGTTTCGCAAATTTCTTCTCAGGAAACATGATAAACAAAAATTACCATTGATCGCAATTATTTCTTGATTCCTGATAAACTCCGAATTGGACTGTTTTCTTGAATTAGAATCAAAGCCCTTTTAACAAATATTCAAAGGATGACGTAAAACGTTATTTTATATTGAGGAATTTTCATTGAGGAGAGAAAGTAAAACTCTTATCTGATCGATCATAAAAAGTGAGAGCTTAGTCCTTACTAAAAGGAAGGCTGTTTGACATGGATTCGAACGTCAGGCCAGACAGCTTGGCGATTCATTAATCATGAAGATGTTAGTGGGTGTATTTTCATGACCTACTTTTACCCTTGGGTATTCCACTCATTAAGCAACATTTCCCGTTATTTATTTCATTTATTACTGTCAAGGCAAAGTACTACTAATGGATGGAGCATTTCAAAGAAAGAAATCACTTGGATAAGTGTCGATAAGCGTGATCAAATTTACCTTACTACAATATATATTCTAGTAAAAAAAAAAAAAAAAAAAAAAGGAAAAAAAGGTGTCACTCTCGCATATGTTGGGGGAATAGCATTAAGACAAGAAGGGTGGCACAAGTGCTCCCTGCTGTACAAGCTCTGAAGCTATGATGGTTGATAAAGAGATTTTTACCAATGACTTTTATAGTCATAACTGAAAAACACTGATTTTTGAGTTGTGTTACTCTAGAAATACTAGTGTCCTATGTTGAGTGTCTGTCGTATTTTAATACCGCATTTCTTATCTACTTGTAGGGAGAAAAACCTGCATATTAGAACTTTTATGAAATAATTCGGAAACATACCCAAAGATATATATCCACACTACTACCTACTAAATACAGCCTCCGTTAAAATGTATGTGTGAGTCTGTTTATATATATATATATATATATATATATATATATATATATATATATATATATATATTTCTGTTAAAAAGACAATAGTAAACTCATTGGCCTTTGAGATTGCGAAGGTAGCACATTCTCCGGGTTTTGTCGTGTGGTATCTTCATAAAACTAAATTTTTTATAAGATAATGTTTTTTATTTATGTTGACGTTATAGCTTGAAATTTCAAGCCTTCATCGGAGTAATGAAAAGGAGAACCCTGCCTCCCGGATGTAATTTGTAGATGACTACACAACTTCTCATTGCCCTGATGAAGTCTTGATATACGAGCCGAAACGTCAAATTAATTAAAACACATGTTCATATAAAAAATGTTGCTTTATTAAGATACCATACGACCCAGCCCCGACTGTATCTACCTTCGATAATAAAAAACAATGGAAGAGCTCACTAACCAGCAATTGTCCCATCTCGATCATGGATATCTGTTCTATAGTTATAATATTTATATTTTTGATATTGTTTGGATATGAATACTAAGTAGTTTTATTTTTTATTTAAGGGATATATAGTTATTTGTATTCGTACGCATTTCATATTTTAGGTTATTTATTCACATTCTATGGAAAGATTGAAGATAAATCAAGAAAATGTGTTCAATATAGATAGGAATAATCAGCTAAAAATAATCTTTTACAAATAAGGACAAGAGTGGAAGAAAGCCAAATGAAGTGACTTTATATTCAAATCACTATAATTTTAGAACATTTTTATTTCACAATATCAGGCTAGCTGGAATAAATATATCTATCTATCTAGCAAAAAAAAAAATTAATTTTGATGTACGTAGTAAGGTCCATAAGTTTTCGGCCTGGGATAGAAGGAAAGGTGAAAGAAAAAAACTGGTTTTACTGTTTTTCAATATATTCTCCTCTAAGTTCAACAGACTAAATACAACGCTTTGGCAACATTTCTATACCATGAAAAAAATAATTTTCTTCTTTGTTAAAAAAATGTTCTTCCACTGCTGCTTGGAGCTCTCGTCGGTGTTAAATCGCCTTCCACGAAGGTCAGATTTTAACTTTGAGAAAAGGTAGAAATCGCTAGGGGCCAAGTCTGGGCTGTAGGGTGGATGAGAGATTTCTTGGAATCCACAGTCCTTCACAGCGGCCTTGGAAATCAATGCTGAGTGGACAGAGGCATTGTCGTGAAGGAGGCGGACACCTCTGCTTAACTTCCCTCGCCTCTTCTCTTTAATGACGCTCGTAACCGGTGAAGTAGAGCTGCATAATACTCACCATTCATTGTGGTATTCCTTTCTTTAAAATCTATCAGTAGTATTCCTTTACAGTCCCAAAAAATTGTGGCCATTACCTTTTTTGTTGACTGCGTGACTTTTGCCTTTAAAGGAGGCGCTTCTGGTCTTCACTATTCCATGGACTCTCTTTTGCTGAGTGGGTCATAATATAGAACCATTGTCTCATCCCCAGTTACAATTGAGTCCAAAAAATTCCTTGGGTCGGCATTATACTCGCGTAAAAATTCATTGCACCAGTGAACTCGTTCCTGTTTTTGAGCACCTGAAAGAATTTTTGGAACCCATCTTGCACTAACCTTGTTCATATGTAAATGTTCTTTGATGATCCTCAAAACGCTTGGTTTTGAAAGCCCTAACCTCGCTGCTATTTCCTTGGTTTTTAGTCGCCGGTCAGACAGCAATTCAGATTCCACAAGTTGGATTGTTTCAGAAGTGACAGCTTCCAATGGGTGACCGGGACGTGGGTCATCTTCTAGACTTTCTCTCCCTAATTTAAATAATTTTGCCCATTCTTTCACTGTGGAATACGAGGGGGAGGACTGCCCGTATACACAATCCAAGCGCTCTTTAATTTGCGCAGGAGTAAGACCCTCTTTACAAAATAATTTAATTACCGCACGGTACTCGAGTTTGAACATTGTAAAAATGGGGAGTTTCCTTCAAGGCTTGACACTGACTGACAAGACTGAGGAAGTGCGGGCGATGGGTATGGAGTGAGCAGGCATGGACCTGCATAGGCATGCAGGTCCCGGCACGTTTGAAGGAGGTGAAGCAGGACTGGCCGGAAACTTATGGACCTTACCTCGTATATCTTAATTATATTTTGTAGTAAAACTTAAAAACTCACCCCCCCCCCTCCTCTTTGAATTATAAAAAGGATTCCTTTTCTGAACTGGTGTGAATCTGCAAGTACAATGAGAAGCAAGAATCTGAACGGGAGCTGCGTGAGAACCCACCCACTCCATCTACACCCACACAAACACATCGGCTACGGGTTTAATGCTTAGTATAGCTACTTACAGGCAGTAAGTAGGAGAAACAGCTTTATATCATTATGTATTTATTTTTATAGATGTAGCTTTACCTAAATTTAGCGCAATGTGTACATGATATCTACATACAAGCGAGTAAGTTTATATATGTTTATATATGAATTTACGTGTGCGGCTACATGTTCTATACTCATTTCTTTAATATATTTTTTAAATATATTATTATGTATGTGTATATATATCTAATATATAAAATTCTCGTGTCACAGTTTTGGTTTTTATACTCCTCCGAAGCGGCTTAACTGAATTTGATGAAATTTAATATGTACATATATTCAGTAGGTGTGAGAATAGGTTTATAAATTACAAAGTGACAATCACGCTATTGTCATCAATCCTGATAAAGAACCATCTAAAGATTACGTTCAATGCACCTCTTGCTGATGACTTTGCTGGAATCGTGGTTGGCGACCGTGCAGCTACGCGAGAAATCATGATTCGAAGAAGAAATCTTGAGTCCATTGCTGATACACACCATTCATACTATGGTATCCAATATCCGCTAATGTTCTGAAAGGGAAAAGTCGGATATTGCATAAATATTAAACAACGAGATTATTATTTCACTACCAAAATATTCAGTAGAAATAATGTATATGGCAAAACAACGTTTGGGTCAGCTATATATATATATATATATACTCGATTCGCAATTCCAATAAATAGAATCCGGGCATGGACATTCTCCAGAAAAAATCATTTATATTAGACAGGAACTTACAAGTTCAGAAATTCACCAATTGTGACATATTTCACTGTTTACCCTGGTTTCTAGGCAGTGCACCCCCCCCCCCTGTCTCTCTCTTAGAGTCACATGGTTAAAAGAAATGAAGAAGAAAACGTTTTTTATGTAATCTATTGGTTTCAGAATCGGTATCAGTAGTGTCACATTGCTGCAGAATATGGATATTTTAAGCAGCTCCAGACGAGATCTCATATTACATCTAAATAATTTGATTTGCTGACAATAATTAATTCTGAGCAATGTAACATTATGAATGAAAACGAGATTTATGTGATTTCTGTAAAAACTAAGGAAGAAAATTCTTTACCAGGCAGCAGGCCAACTTCAGGGGTATTCTACTCATTTGAGATGAGACCAGAAGAGGGATTACAACCCATCGGCAGGTAGTCAAAGCCTTTGTGTTCAAGGAAAAGCTTTTAACTTCAGGATTTTGTGTAAAAACTGGAGGGAATTTACAAAAGAATAGAATGCCAAGTAGAACTTTAGCAAATAAGACGTTTTAGCTAAAGCTATTTGGGTGAGTTGATGGGACGCCACACCTCAGGAAACTGCAGGATTCTTGGCTCCAGTTAAGTGTATTTCTGGTCCAAAGATTGCGCGGCCAAAGGTACTATTAATTATTTAATCCAATAAAGTCCTGTACCAACTGAATAAGATTGAAATAGTCTAGTTATGTCCAGCGTAACCGATGAAATATAGAAAGTTACGAAAGAGGATGTACATTGTCTGCAATGAACGCTATACACTTTGAGGGCTGCCATAATCTTTCTTCTATCGGTCTAAAATGTCAATAAACCGAAATATCATTCAATTAAATGTGGGGGTATATTTAAACCGCACCCCCCCCCCTCCCCAAATCTAGATATAATCAGTGATGTGCCTCTTGTGGACGTAATTTCCGTTTCATTAGATATTATAGTAGGGATGGGTGTTTACTCCGGAACCAAATTATTTTCCCTTATAATCTTTGCTTCCACGCTATAAACTCATCCAAAATAGGTCCGATTAAATGTGAAAGCGAAGAAGCAAATTACACCCAAGTCAATGTGCAGCTATAGTTTTTCATTGGAGAAATCTAGCCTAACGTAGCAAAATGTACATAAATGCTGAAGATTAGGGCCCTCATCTTAAACATTTTTTCACTTTTATATATATTTTATTTACAATATATTATAGTCTACAATAAATTGTATTTTGCAATCTGATACTAGTTGCTTGCCTCAGGTGTCCCCAGTTGTCAGCAGAATACCTCCCTTGTTAGGAAGGATTCTAGGACGACCTGGGGTTTACCTTACGCCAGACATCGCTGTGATGTCGAGAGGAGTGAAAATATCCATCGATGTCACTCTCAATTATTAAACTTACGCTGATTTTTTATCACTCCACGACAACTCACTACTTTAGTAGATCTTGGTGCCACTTTCTATTAAGACGTCTTGGTGGAGAGGAAGGATCATCTTAAAAATATACGTTTAAACGTTAACATCTCTTATTTATCAATTAATTCTTAATAAACAGTTACGGCTATCTGCAAAAATGAATTCCCACTCCATGGGCGTATTAAAATGCAATATTTTCATCTGAATAGAAATATAGGATAAAATCAAATATTCTAAAAGCCCTTGGTCGACGAAAAGCTAAAGGCTTGACGGTAATGCCATTTGGGAAACGAGAAGCTCGGTAGTTCGGAAACTTGTATGAGTTGGCTACTTGGACTTACAAATTTCTCCGGGAGTCCGGTTCCTATCTTTGCTCAGCGAGCTGGAAACCGCTGGAGTTCCAGAAGCCAATTCTCTGCACAGCTGTTGAACTCTGCCTTATAGAACGCTACAGGAAAACTTTTTCAACTGTGTAGAGCTGCTGCAATAGCAAAGTCTTATTATCAAAACTCCACAAGGAACGTTTTTCAGTGATGAGCTCCCTGAAAAAATTCCTGGCTACTCCGTGAGTGTTTATAAACGGTGCTTACTTGAAAATAGCCCGACAGTAACAGCCTAGAAGCTGACATTTTTAACACTTTACCGGTGGCATCAAAAACAATGGTGCTAATATAATAGTTAAGTAAACCCCTAGAGGCAGAAAACACATCAAAATAAACATAAAAGAACTATGGAAACACGTTGGTGTAACCTGACATTAAAAAGTTAGTAATCCTATGAATGAAAAAAGAGACGAACGGGCCTTCCAAATTTTGATTTCCTAATCCACTAGAATATGGCTACGTGTTCTTAATCTATTTCATCTTCACAAATACATGGTACCACCTAGAAACGAGATAACATCTCCTAATTTATCCCATCTATAGATAACAGATAGAGTATCTGTTTGGAATTTAATGTCAATCTGGAGATACACGAGGCCAATGAACTGGACCAGCGAAAAAAACAGCTAACACAGTCCAGCTGTAGGATTTATCAACATTGGCCGGAGCTACGTATTTGGAAAATGGAGTGGAACAACATTGAATGCCTAAACAAATTATTCCCCTAAAAAAGACATCTAGACGGAAAGTAAATCTCTTCATATTGTTGGCAGACGAGTAAATTATTAATAAATTCTAATAAAATAAAGAGTGACCAAATCGCCACAATGTTATAAGAATATATACAGAAGATCAATGAATAAAATTAATGCAATATATAACACAGGCAAATGTAAAAAAAAAAAAAAAATAGTTTTACTAAATGTGTTAACAAAATTTACTTTCTCAACAAAACTCCTAATTAATTTAATTTAAAGAAAAAAAATATTTTAACCAATGGAAATTATTTATTTATTTTATTTTGAAATGAATTTTCGAAAGATTCATAAGTACGCTGAGGGGCAGAGGGGCAGCCCTCTTTGTTTTGTTTTAAATAAAGAATTTCTTCTCTTCTTCCTAAATTATGACATTTGGGTGGTAAGCCACACCCAGAAGTACTGGGGTTTTTCTGATGGGATTTTTTTTTTTTTTTTTTTTTTTTTTGTGTGGTTTAAAAATCATGTTTTTTGTGTAAATGAAAGTGAAGATTAAAATAAATAAATTTAAATTTTAATGTCCATTATCAACTAATAAGAATTTTGGGATGGGTTATCTATAGGTTACCATCCTTTCCTAGCCAGGATAGGGCTGATGCCTTTTCTTTTTTCTAAAGAAAAGCCACCACTCCAAAGTGGGAATCGAACCCACGACCTTTGGTACGAAGTGCTCACGTCTTAACTCTCTCGGCCACCGGGCCTCAATAAATAAATAGACAATTAATAATATTTATTCAGTTATTTATTTTATTTTGAGCTTCGCAACTTTAGCGATTAGCTCATGATAGAGAACGGTTCTGTCTATACAAGAAAAAACAAACCAAAACAAAAACAAAGACAAGAACAAAATATTTAAACAATTAATTTGAGTGAATTCTGTGTTCAAATACATATTGCTTAAAGGTTATGTGTGCTTACATAATATGTAGCAATTAATAATAGAGTAAGATGTATATCTAAATGATATAAGAGCAAAACTATTTACGTTTTTTTGTCTTTGTATAGGTTGTTTCCAGCAACAATGGACACAAAAAACAGAAATATGGCATCAACTAATTACCTTGCTAAAGAATGTGCTTTTAGTTATGCTGTTCCTGTTTGACGGACTTTTACATTAAGGATTTCATATTACAATTTTGTATTATGTGTTAGCAGGGCACCGAGAATGGAACATTTTTTAGGGAAAAAGCCTTCGACATTGCTTCCCGGGTTCCACTATACTATCTCCATAATAATCCCATAATTTCCAGATCCAACAGCATTCCATACTTACACTGGCCGAGTCCAACAATATCCCGACCACTAATTGGAAATCCGGACAAGACCCCAAGGTTGTATCTATTTCGGAACTACACAGTTCCCTATTGGTTATATATAGTATCTGGTGTTCTGTCCTAGCCTTGTGATCAGTACAGGACCGCAGACATGCGACTAATTTCATGGGGTGGAGCTGCGTCACTAGCTAAATCCCAACACCTACCTAATCTCTGACACCTTCAGGAAAATCCAATACCGAGTTCCCTATGGCTCCATCATTCGACTTCCCTGGAATTGTATAAACCATACATTAAAGATAAATTTTCTAAATTATGGATCAAGCATCACTTTGAAGAATGAAAACAAAAATAAATTAAAGAACTTAAACATCGGTTATATATATAGTTATTTGAATTCTGATACATGTATAGATCAGAATGTCAGTGGTGTAAACCACTCTAAATAATAGAGCCGAAATAGATGATTTATGAAAAATAAAGGATATAATAAGAAATTGGTCTTTCTACAACTCAAAATACAATAAAATCTACTACAATTAAATGGCATATAACCCAGATTTAATTAATTAACTGGTTGTTTAACAAAAACATTAATTACTCAAAACTCATTTATGTATATGCATGTCATACTGAATTCTTATATTAGTCAAATTAATTTAAAGGCTACGCAAAAACATGGATAAATAATTTATATCCATATATATTACATTATATTATATATATACATATATATATATATATATATATATATATATATATATAATATTATATATACAATAAGTTGAAGAAAAATGGCCGTGCCTGCATTTCTACATAGAGGAATCTCTAATGGGGGTGACTTCATGACGCAATCCGGAAGTGCCAAATAGAATATATATATATATATATATATATATATATATATATATATATATATATATATATATATATTTATATGTAATATTTCCGATACCTCTACGATAATTATTCCTCACCTTGATTAGTCTTGTAGAAAATCTTTCGACGCGTTTGATATTAAGCCAAACTGAAAAATTCAAATTGAATCCATAACTTAAAGGAATAATTATTTTTACACCAACTCCTTGATAGATAAATTCATGTATAGGAAATATTAGAAGAAGAAATTGTTATTTTATAGTTATGATGTACGCGTCCTGTGTTAAATTTAAAATGTTTCAAGAATGGAAAATTTATTTTTATTAAGAAATGAAAGATTTTTTGTTTTGTGTTTTAGCACTTTTCTCCGAAGGAAAGTAGCTATTTTAAATTATATTGAACTTGCAGCTTTACATTGCGTCAGTTAATTTTTTCGGCGAAGAAGATAGTTTTTGTTGTTTTGGGTTGGGGAGGTGGTTGATAGAGAGAGTGAAAGATAAAACGTATAATTTTAATGATTTTTATATAGTCATTATGAAAGAATGCGGTTTCACAATTGTGTTTTATTTCTTTGTTCATTGTGCATCGATTCCTAAAGTATGGCCCTTTATTTGGGGACACCCAGTATGAATGTATATATATATATTAAAAATCAGTCCCGTAACAGGCCACGAGGGTCCTGAGGGGCAGATACTGTAGAGGTATCTGATTCATGACCATTCGCTACACTAGAGAGATAGTGTCGTCAGTACTATGCTCCGAACGCCTGATTCTCCCCATGGCTGCTTCGACTGCTAGAGTCATAAGCACCCAAGGTACCCATTGATTTTTTTTTTTTTTTTTTTTTTTTTTTTTTTTTTTTTTTTTTTTTTTTACGGCGCATCTACTTCTAGGTCATTAGCGCCGACATCCAGGGTGCAGCGAGGAATTTTCCCAGCGAGCCTTGAGATGAGAAAATTCCTGCCGGAGGTGGGAATCGAACCCACCATCTCCCGCTTATGAATCCAGCGCGCTAGCCACTGGACTACGGGAGACCCCCGGTACCCATTGATAAATTTATTAAAGGCTGGGTTGGCCTAGGGACGGTCAGGGAGGCCGAATTCCACCCATGAACGAAGACACTAGAAGAAAAAATCTTCAGTGCTTGCTCGGGATTTGAACTCAGGTCCTCCAACTTATTAGTCCAGTGCTTTACCACTGAGCTAACCTCGCCCATGAATGTGTGTGTATGTATATATATATATATATATATATATATATATATATAACAATTTTGTGTTGACAAAATGAAAATATCTTAAAAGCTTTCCCAGTCTGTGGGCAGATAGAAGAGTCTTATGGCCTTGAAGAATATGAGAAAAGCGGAATATCTGAAGAAAGGGGAATTCGACCTTTATCAGAAAGAACTATTTTTAGAAGCTCTCGAGTTCTCTTCCTTTTTTCTCGGCTTGTTCAAGAAGGGCTTCAGCGCCTCTTCCCGTTCATTGTGTAGTCCTTTAATGAATCTCTCCTAGTTCAGAGGAAAAGAGCAGATTTTTTTTTAGTATGTTAATGAATTTTAAAGTCCTCTTGTAAGGAACTGCTTTATGTTAGCGCGTTTCCGTTCATATTCCTAGTGCCATTCGTAAAGGATTAAGTGTGAAGTGTGAATGATAGGCTTTGATCTTGGGTAACTGGTAACCGACTTTACCTTAACATCCTCTTTCTTAAAGTTTGCTCTTGGAAACACCATAACCAACATGTTTCTAATATTTTCACCTTTCTTTACTGAAATACTCACTTTACCCTTAAATGACATTTAAAGTAAAGTAAACTGATACAAAAATTCGTCCAATAGAACAATACCAACAATTTAGAAGTTTTCAGCACTTATTCCTTCGATTGGCATCGCTCCTTCAAAAATTCTATAAATGCCCGAAATTAGAGAGACGCAAAAGCTATATGACAAAACGAAATTTGATACGTGTATTTTTTTTACTTTTTCAGTATCCCCGTCCATGAAGGCGATTCGAAAAGTACAAACATTTTTTTTTTGTTGCCCTTCGAACATCCCATTAAAACAAGAAAAACATGCGTCAACCTTATCGGTCTGAAAAAGTAAAGTTGAAGGAACGATTTTGGTACATGAGGATTTGGGAAATTTTCTTCGTTTCTAGTACTTCAATGATCAACCACCGTCCTGCAATCAACGGTGGCGGCCTAAAACTCAAGAAATGGCACTCTCACGAGGTATTTAACATATATTTAAGGCAAATGGGTTCAGAGAAAATACTTCAAAAAATCAAGTTTTGAGCGCTTTTTGACCACTGTGTGGCGTGGCGGTGGTTTTTGCCACCTCTATGGTCCAATCCATTCCAAGTAACACGATTTCCCATCCGTTTTCGGGTTATTAAGAATATATACGAAAAACTCCAAAATGTTAAAATTAGTTTCATTCGTTTCCGACACGAATAAACCTATAAAACGTGCAGGCATATAAGCGTGAAAACCTAAGCCTTACGATTTTAGTCGATCGAAATTCGCTCTAAATACTATGTTCTGATTGTGAACGCATTCTGCTGGTCTGTCGTCAAAATGAGACCAATTATTTTTTGACAGAGCGGACAGACAAATATATATAGATCTGTGGGTTCTAAACGTGAAGTTTTCTATTCGGCACTTACGGAGTGCGCGATGAGGCCGAACTCATAAGTAGGATTCCTCCCTAAAGAGGGAGTGAGAAATAGCGCAATCACACTCCATTATTTTCTGGCATCTCTTCAGGATAACTAAAAATATTTCTAATCTCATCACTACAAATTATAGCCAGCCCATGAGTGTTATACTTTTCCCCAACCCCAGCTGAGTCAATACTTATGTGTTCGTTGATTTTAAATGCCTATGGAGTGTATAAATGTTGGGCTCTCTTCTGTATGTATGCCATGTAAGGAATTGCAAGGTTTAAGGGTTAAAGTTTTTCAATAAATAGAAGTTATATTCCATTGTCCGCAAGTAACTCTATTGCCTTTATTGGTTAATAATAAGGCAGGACTAAGTAGGGTATGTCCTATACGAATTCTTGATAAAACCATTTCGTCGCCACCTTTGGGCATATCAAAGGACTTCATACATATACAAGAACAGGTGTTCGAGAAAACTCAGGTGAAGGCTATTTTGAAAACAAATTATTAAAAACAAGTAGAGCATAGGAGCGAGTAGGCGCGAGGAGTGGCTCGTACAACAAGGTTGCAGAGGATAAGCACCTCATGATCAATCTATGTTCGGGATTTGGGTTGCTTGCAAGCCGGTAATTCACCTTGGGTCTCGACATGGGACGGCCCACGAACCAGGAAACTGGCACGCCGGTTTCCGGTCACATTCAGCTAATTTGATCGGCCGAAAAAGAAAAGACTCCGGAAAAATGGCTAGAATTATCCGGAGATGAGAGTTATCAAGGAAGACCTTAGCACCTTAATTCCCCCTCGGGGTAGATAATAATTGAAGGACTCCATTTCTATCGCAGTATTATTACAAGCCGAGATTATATATTAGCTGCAGCTATTCACATCATAGACAAATTGGCACATTATTGAATTTAAAAGTACTTCCTCATACGTTGCATTATAACGGATCATGGCAAGAGGAAGAGATGCAAGTGAAGATCTAACTCTATTTGTGAGTTTTAGGCAAATAACTGGGGTCAAGGTACATCTTCTTAAAAATCTTGAAAACGGTTGAGAAATCGTGGCAAATAATTTACCATTCAAAATCCTAATTGATTTCCTAGAAATAAAAATCTGTAGGGAAATATTTTTATTGGACCCATCAGAGAAAAGGGCTTTCGAACTTTGACGACTCCAAAACGACTGATTTAGTTGACAATTTGTTTACATAGATAAATATGGGATACGTTTAGAGTAGAAGAATTACAAAATAATTTATATGTTCAGGCGTAAATTTCAATGAGACTAACATGAACATTTTGTGTTTTGTGATCAACCGAACTCACCCGTTACTTTCATCTAATGGACGACCAAAAATAGGGCTTCTTTTTTCTTCCTTTTTTTGAGCTTTCGTTCCACTAGACATTTAAATTTGTATAATCTTAATGATATTGCAACTAAAATAGAAAATTTCTAGAAGAAATAGGATACCATTTGGGAATAAAATGCACCAATAAGGATTACATGAATACATATTAAGGTTTCCTGGTAACTCAATGAATCTTTGGATACGGAGATTTTTTCATGATAAGATGTCAAAAATAATCATAAAAAAATAATAAAAGAAAATGATTTTTTTTTTTAAATATTAACTGAATAGAACTGGGAAGATATTTACAACACACAAACACTCGAATATTTTCCTTTCACATTTCAGAATCAAAATTACAGATACTGATGGAGGGGCGATAAGGTCGAAAACAGAAGCAAATAAAATGTCCCCCTTCGGCAGATAACTCGGAAAACATAGCTTTAAACGGAAAGGGGTTCTTGAATTATGAGTACAAGCCCTTTCGGAAAGTTCTATCTCCATGCCGTGTATATATATTTATAACCATCTACTAAATCCAAGAGGGTGAGGAGGATCGCGTGTGCTACGCCGTTCACGAAGAGGGTTCGAGAAAACCGACACGGACTTGCGATGACATTGACATTGTCAACGTCAGGATCTTCCCAAACACAAAGGGTTGACGTGTGGACTCACGCAGGGACTCGAGGAAGCAATAAGAATATCGAGAAATCAGCATTCTATTTCGATCCCTAGTGGACAGGAATATTTTAGCGAGTGATATAATTAGGGAACGGATGTTATTGTATTTACATATTTTTTTCTGATTCTTAAATCGAAATTTTCGTTGGAATTCTGCAAATTTTATGTGATTTTATATACATATTTTGTCAAAAATCCATATTTTTATATGCTTTTTATTTTGTAATTGAAATAATAAAGGGGAAACCGAGAAAGAATGCTTTACCCATTGAATCGAGATCACTGTGTCTTTTCTAATTGCAAGAAGCAAAGGTGGCTAACAGCCATGCTTCTCCGGCGATATTGTTCTTGGAGCAGTTGCGTTTTAAAAAAATATGTAACAAATTATTGTTGAACATTTGTATTATTTCTTCAGTCTGCTCTCCAAAACAAGAGAATAAGCGAAAGAATCGTGCCGATATCATTTTCCAAACTCGAGATATAAAATAATGAATTTTCAACCTATTTTTTTTTTTATTTTTTTTTTTTATTTCATAGCTCCTAAGGCGCATTGGACAAAACGCTCGGACACGTATCGACTATTTTTCCATGCAAAATCACCAGACAAAAATGGTCCTGATCGGAGATCCCACCACTATATACTCCCCTTATGATATCAGACCTCGCTTTATTTCACTTTAGACAATTTAATAAAGCATTTTGTTGCAAACAATAAATAGCAAAAAAATAATGTTCATATGTAGAAATATTCAACTTCTTTTTCTCCCTTTTAAAATGAGTTCCTAATTTTTATTTATGCACTTTTTCAATATATTTTATAGACTTTTAGTCTTTTTGTTCTATATATTTTCAACTTTTGTTTTTTCCATTTATAATAACTGAGTTCTTACTAGTTATCGATGCTTTTTATTTGAATATTTTATAGAGTTTTTGGTATTTTTTTACGACATATTTTGAATTTTTTATTACATGAACATCCGTTCCCTAGTTATAATCAATTTCTTCCTGAGTTTTAGCACTTTCCTCCGAAGAAAAGTAGCTATTCAGGTTGCACTCATAACAGCATTTTTGAAAAATGTCTTCAAATCTTTTTCAATCTTACCTACTAGACACAAAAAATGATCCCCGTTAAAATTTATAACCAGCAATATCGCTCCTTCTGGAGGAGGGGGGGGGGGTTATTCCGGAGCCAAAGTAGTTATTTGCCAATAACAGCCGTAATGTTTATTATATTTGAACGAAACTAGGTATTCGTTGTGTTCATCTAAAGAGAAAAATGCGTAAAAATAAACTAAATAGGTTCCCAGCTATTCTACTTGTTCTCAAAAACGGCAGTAGATACCAATATATCAATGAGGTTTAAGTTGACTTTTTCGTTTTTCTACGACAAAATAACCTTTAAATTTTACTTGTAAGTCTGTAAGCAAAAACGTATCCTTACATCCGTATGTCACCTTAAGAAACTGTGTTTCCGTGGCGGCGGATTCTTCTGGTTAACTTTCGAGTCAAATGTCATAAAAAATTTGATAATTTTTGTAGGCAGTAGAACGTGAACAGAATTATATAACTAGGTATATATATATATATATATATATATATATATATATATATATATATATATATATATATATATATCGAATGACCGGTGTTTTTGTCTCCTATTGATTACGCATCATCCAAATTTCCCGTCGGCAATTGCATCATCAGGTGAAAAATCTAAATAATTAAGATAAGTCCCGAGAAAATACATATTGAATGTTGAATTTCATTCAAACCATTGTTTAAAATTGAAACGCTTCTCAAATTAATATTTATAAATCCAATTACACACAATCAAACTAATCATTACCAACTCCAAACAACTTGGCTTATAAGAATATTCAGCAATACCCAGAACGTGAAGACATTTCTTCTTCGAATCGCGATTAGATGACAGTCATTATATTAGATTATGAGCGTGGGACAAGGGGGCATTTTGTAATTCTACGAAGGCTGCAAATCAATGCGAAATAAATCTTACACATTTTTAATAAGTTTTCTTAAAAAAGCGTATGATTACAATGTCAGCAGTCAAAGAAAGATCATATTTTAGTTACACACAACTTCCACTGCTTCTAGTGTGTTACTGATCCCGTGCAATCAATCAAAAAACAAAAAAGCCATAAGATTTGCAAAAAACAAAACTCTTGCCAGACAAAGTTGTTTTAAATTTTATAAGCTTTCATTTAAAAAAAAAATTGATTCTTAAAATATAGAGGCGGTGGCCTTTTTATAAACACGAAATTTCGTTCGGCCCAGCTGTGCGGCGATAGAAAATTTCTCATCTCACGCCTCGTTGAGAAAATTCCTCGCTGCACCGATGGGTGTCGGCGCTAATGGCCGAGATGTCGGTGCGTAGTTAAAAAAAAAAAAAAAAAAAAAAAAAAAAAAGAAAAAAAAAAGAAAAAAAAGAAAAAAAAAAAAAAAAAGGCATTACCTTTCAGTGTTCATATCATTGGATATTCCCAAACTAATTATGTACTAATTAAATGCTAAGTTTGGTAACTGGATAAAAATTGATAGATAGGAAAGGTAAACACCAAACGTACACGTAGAATTTATTGCAACCAGGCTTTTGTCTTTTTTTCCCCCTACAATTTTATCCGCTTGGGGCGGACCAACCAGGCCCTATCAAATCATATTAAATTTTGAATATGCTATTAGGGTTTGAATGCCTGTAAAATCACTCATGTGGCATTACCAACACTTCAGACGTGCTCAAAAAGAACTAAACGACAAAATGATATGGACCTGGCGGACCTACCAGACCCTATAAAAAAAAAAGAAAAAAAAAAAAAAAAAGAAAAAGAAAAAAAAAAGGCATTACCTCAAGGCAGTGTTCATATCATTGGATATTCCCAAACTAATTATGTACTAACTAGCTGACCCAATCACAATCAAAATTACAAAATCATATTTCTTATTATGATACCTACTTATTATATTTCATTTTATTTTTACTTATTCTAAATTAAGTTTCATTTTTATTGTAGTACTTAATGGTACACGATATTTTTTGTTTCATTACCTGAATTCTTTCACGTTCATTGCGATCTTCACGTTCATTGCGATTTTCACGTTCCTTGGCAGTACAATTAGATTGATAATTAATTTTTTTTTCTTTTTCTTTGAATTTCGGGTTCTTCTGCCTAAATTTGTCCGCCGCCTTATAGGAGGCATATTTAGTAAGTCACAAACAGACAACACTTTAGTAATTTTATAGAAATTTGCGGCTTTTAGATTTTGTAATATTATAGATGCACAGCAAAGAGATGTTTACATTTCAAGTGACATTTTATCACAGACAATTTACATTTTACCATAGTCAATTTGTTTTTGAATAATGTTATCATCGTATAAATATTGACAAATATTTACAATAATATTTATACGATACTAATGTCACTCAATTGTTTTGCCTTCCCAGAACCCCTCCACTAACACTTTATGGTATGGTATTAAAGTTCAAATTGACCGTAAAGTATTATTACGAATCTTTTGTATGGGAATATAGAAAAGTGGAGTCTTTTTTACTTCGTTAATGCAAATAAAAATTAATTTAAATTGCATTTTTTTAATTTTTTTTTGCTAATACACAAATAACCAAATACGTTAACTGTTAAAAATATTATAATTGAGAACATAAGTTTTTATTGAAAAATGAATTTCCGTTAACGAAGTAAATAATAACCGAAAAATGTCGTTTTTAGACTTTTTCAGGTAATTTTTTAATTTTTCCCTCCGTAAGAACCATCCTCGTACTTCAAGGAATATTATAAAAAAAAGAATTAGCGAAATCGGTTTAGTTGTTCTCGAGATTTGCGCTTAGCAACACATTTAGCGATTCATTTTTATTTAATAGAGATACACAAATACGTTAACTGTTAAAAATATTATAATTGAGAACATTTGCTTTTATTTAAAAATTAATTTGCGTTAAGGAAGTGAAAAATACCCGAAAAGTGTTGTTTTTAGACTTTTTCAGGCAATTTTTTTAAATTTTTCTCTCCGTAAGAACCATCCTCGTAGTTCCAGGAATATTATAAAAAAAGAATTATCGAAATCGGTTCAGTTGTTCTGGAGATTTGCGCTTACCAACACATTTAGCGATTCATTTTTATATAATAGATTATGCGCTAAGTTTGGTAACTGGATAATGATTGATAGATAGGAAAGGTAAACAGCAAACGTACACGTAGAATTTATTGCAACCAGGCTTTTGTCGTTTTTCCCCCCTACAATTTTATCCGCTTGGGGCGGACCAACCAGGCCCTATCAAATCATATTAAATTTTGAATATGCTATTAGGGTTTGAATGCCTGTAAAATCACTCATGTGGCATTACCAACACTTCAGACGTGCTCAAAAAGAACTAAACGACAAAATGATATTGGCAAATTATATTATATATTACAGCCACAAAAATTATGGAAAGCCTAGCACCCTTTCACATGGGATAGGTCAGGAGGCCATCGAAACCCCCGGGGCAAGACTCACATATCTTTACCATCTTATCTTAATTTACAGCTATGAACACGTGCTGAGCAGAACATGTTCTTAATTTTCTAAATATATATAATTTGCTAAACTGTGTTAAAGTGTGTCGGTAAATAAGAACTTTCCGCCTGCAGATATTTACAGTATTACACAAACACACGTTACTCACGAATATTATGAAATTTGAAAGCGACAACTTATATTGCACCTGTGGTAAAAATAATTTGAATTATATAAATGAAGTTGAAACGGTCAGTTTTGGTAATGATACAGGTTATCAGGAAGATCATAGTGCAATGTATACAATGAGTCTTCTGGAAGAGTCACTTTGGCAAAAACGCAGCTAATCCGACATGAGTTTTCCTCTGCAAAACAAGCTACAAATAGAAAACTAATTTTTAGTTAAATTTTATTCATAATAAAGCAGACCCACTTATTTTATTCATAAAAAAATAGAGCCAATTTATTCAAAATATTACAAAAACAAATTTAACTAATTTTCGAGGTGATAGCAACATTTATTGCATATTTTTGGATGGATAAAATCAAATTATGACGGGAACGGGAGTATTTCGAATTATGAAATAAGGACGGGAGTAGCCGCCGATGCTAGTATCAACTCTTATCACACAATACCGACTGCACAACCATACTAATTCTTCAAGCATTAAAAATTATTTAAATCGCGAACTCAGCCCACCCCAATCCTCTTGGCAGATCCCTCTCTTCCAATGTCATCCCAGATAATCCTCCTCGACGCCTTCGCCGCCATTGGCCACGAGACAATTTACAACTGGTTAATTAGCCTGTCTTATCAAATAATGTAAATAGTGTAAATAATGTATATAGTTTAAAAAAAAGAGACCAAGTTTTAGTTAAAATAAGAGATACCATAACTTTCATTGGGAGTGGCAGTAATGTCTGCCTTCTCCCCTCATCTCATTCACTGTGTTGTATGTGTAGTTTGACCATATTTACTTATTGTACATAACTGTACAGATTGTAAATTTTCAATAAAGATAAATTTAATAAAGAGAAAAAAAATCGCGGACAACATAACATTATGCACAAGAAACTTAAGTTAATTACAGTCCACGAGAAACAATTTATGGCACACATCCTGTCGTTGTTGAGATTTTCACACACCTTTTCTGACTACAAACAATGAAAAAAAAATCAAATTATGATGTTTTGGTTCCCTGGAGATAAGACATACCGTAGACTAACTAACTAAAAATTCCGAAGACAAAGTGGCTGAAAATAAGGAATGAAATATCTGGAGGATCGAATGAAATAAATCTGAATAAAACCTGCGAAAAAAAAAAATAGTTTGCCTAACAGTCAAATTACAGTTTCCGTAATTTTGAATGCCTTAACACTTACGAGTTAGTGACTGCAGATATACACATGCTTAGTGACTGCAGATTATTCATAGCCAACGGATGGTACTAATTATCCCAGCAGACAATGCACCGGAAAAAAATGAAATAAAAAGGAACAAACTTGATTTATAAGGAGCCAAGAATTGGTTTGGATTCGGTTAAGAGTAAACGCCAGATTTTCAGATAAATTCAAACGTTTTTACATGAACTTTGGCAGCTTCATGAGCAGAAAATACCTAGGGGAAGAACGAAAACCACGATAACCTTTATGTGACCATCGATAAGTGTAAGAAAACACTTACACTTATTCATGGCGTTTGTTGCTTAAGATGGCTGCCAAAGAGCATGCCAAAACGTTTGTTATAATATGTTCTCTTAGCCGAATCACAATTAGAGGGTTCAGAGTACACACCAAGTCCTTGTTATATAGTTTTCAGAAAATTAGTATTTATGCGTTTTAATTGCAGAGACGTTGTATAAATCCTATTGACCAGTATAAGTCTTAAAAAGATCTGAACAGTGACATTATTTATGTATAGCCTTGTTCATAAAATAGTTAGAAGTTTGATTTGGCTTACTTGTGCACTGAAAATAAATAAGAATGTCTTCCAGATGAGTAGCAAGAACTGCTCCAAGTGGCAAAATAATGAAGTTATTACTTAGTCTCCTATAGCACTGAAAAGACCAACTTCAGTAATACTCTTTAATGCCATTATAACATAATATGCCAAAAATGGACTTGGTCTAGTTGTGCTCTGAACCCTCTAATTATTAATGGACTTCTTATCACATAAAATGATAAATCTCAAAACTGATTTTCAGTCAGGTGAAACCATAAAAAGCTCCAACTCGCAGGAACTCCGTCATCTGAACGACTATATGAGAAGGTGTAGTAGGTCGGGATTCAGTCATATCGTCGTTACAAATGCAAAGTATCGAATGTGAAAATCACCACTTTTCAGAGTGGAAAAGCATTTATTCATAACTTTTTTTTGGAACAGTCAAATATTCGGCAGATTTGACCTTTTGATAGTGGAATACTTTCCCTTTAATAGAGTGATCTAAGGTTCAAAAATTTGCCTTACATAAGTCCAGCAGAAATTAGTAAAGATTGAAAATGAAAGATGCATTTTTTTCACATTCGATACTTTGCATTTGTATCGACGATATGTTCAATAAAACTTAATTTTATAATTAAAATAAGTTTTATTTGTGCCAAAGTTTCAGCTCAACTTGCAAGCCTTCTTCAGAGCTATAGAGGAGAGAAAAAACAGCCACAGGATACATTTTTGATGTACACGATACGGACCTGTTTCCCTTTCGACCAAAGCCCTGAAGAAGAAGGCTTGCATGACAAGGCGAAACGTTGGTACAAATATAACTCATTTTAGTTATAAAATTTAGTTTCATTCAACATATAACCGAACCCCGATCAACTAGACCTTCTCAATCTCAACGGTCAACTATCTCTTCACATACTACATAATCCCTGTCTCAGCAATAAAATGCAACAGGATTTAGATTACCCCCTGAGCATACACTGAAATCTGTGGTTTAATCACGAAGGGACTGAGGGAGCCAGTGTTGTAATCCAGGCAGAATTAAGTGGAGCTGTGGCTGCCCGAGGGATGAGGAAGAGGTTAATTACGCCCCTCATCAGTCTGGAAATTTCACAAATTAGCAGTTACAAATTAAATTCATAATTCGTTTTGCCAGCTACGGTGGATTTCATTCTGTACTACTTTCTTCGCAGTCGTTTTTAAACATTCGAATAAGACATTAAATCATCCAATTCATTTTCATCAACAAATTTTGGTAATAGATAATTTCCCGCAGCTACAACTTTTATATATTTATATCTAGTGTGTTAATATTAGATTACAACAAGTTGGCAACAAAAATACACGTTTCAAGCGTAAATTGAATCCCCTCTGTACCTTTTAGCACGATTACTCCTTCTCGCAATAGAGAGAATCCAAGTGGACAGAAGCATCTCGCACAAACATATAGCACTAGTATTTCTAAAGTGACAAAACTCAACTGAAAATGTGCCACTCTTGCCTATTAAGGGGCCTTAGGATTAAGACAGGAAGACTGACACAAGTGCCCTCTGGTTTAGAAGCTCTGAATGTAGGTACACACAGGTTTGATGCTTGATAAAGAGATATTTAACATGTTTTTTATAGTCATAACTATGACGGTGTGAATAAAACCGATTTTTGAGTTGTATCACTTTAGAAATACATACTTGTGCGACATTATGAACCCCTAAACTGAATTCATGCCATGAATCATTAGGGAGAACTGGCTACATCCTAGGGACGTTGCACTGTCGCAGTATGTAGAGACTTTCAAAGGGGTAATTTTTAGCGCGGTTCCTCCCTTCCTTCCATAGGGAGGAAACCCGCTTATGAGGTTGACCTCATGTCACAATCCGGAAGTGACTACAAAATTCTACGTTACGGAACCCATAGAACACGAAAATAACGATGGGTTTATATATTTTTCTTTTATCTTTCCAGCTGAAAAACTGTATTATTCTTAAGATTTTCGGATATAATATTATTTATCTCGAAACAACTTGGGAAATCGTTGTTATTGTAAAGTCTCTATTCCAAAGCTTATTAAATTTCCTACAAATACGATTCTTGAGTAAGTATCATTCGAAGAAATCGTTGCTTAAAATAGAGTAATTTCCGCATATCATGCAGTCTGTTTCCTGTTGTGGAGCCTACGATCTTCCTTGACTTAGAGATTTAATTTGACATATTTACAGGTGTTTATATTTTTCACAATGGATTTAGACATAACATTACTTTTTCGAAAGTTTCAAAATGATAGAAACATGCCATTTAATATCGAGAGATCAACAACTTTCAAGGATACAAACAAGTCAACTATGAAAACAGTCTGCCCACCGAATCTTTTCTTCACAGCCTGGAATCAACTTAAAAAATAATAAGGTAAGTTTATCTTTCTAAAAGCTTTGATTAACCAAAAAAAACAAAAAAAAAAAAACGCAAAAACCTTTACAGATATTAATCAACATTCTTTAATGACTAGTTCACTGGACCATTATCTTGTGACCAGTTTTGGGCAATGTGTACTAAAACCATTCATATCTAGCCTTCATCATGAACTTGAATTGCTGTTAACTGATGTAATCAAGAAAATTACCCGGGCACGGGTGTTCCTCGGGGTACAGTCATCGTACCGTTTATGGAAAATCATTTATTCACTTTTATTTGCTTCGGAATTGTAAACAACCTGCAGGCGGTATAAGTAAGTAAAAATAACAAAAAGCGAAAAAGACTCGAGGTGAGAGCATCGTTTAATATTTCAAATATAAAGGCGGAAGGAGTTCCAAAGAGATAATGCTGCTAAGAGTCAAGGCTAATGACTAAGCCATGAAGAACTAGGATCTAAGATAGACGCTTTGGTCACAACTTGCCGAGTAGAAATCAACATTAAATTTTATGTACAATAACATAAACATAAAATGTTTTCACTGTAATGACTTCTTTGGCAACTCGCCAGTCGAAGATATGTATCATTAATTTCTAAGGAAGAAGATAAACATTTCTTTGTAATCTTTGAGGACGCAAGGTTAGCTCATTGGGAGTCAGGGTAAATCGCTAATTTATTTATGAAATGTTTAAATATCGTTGTAGCTAATAGCTAATTAGCTTTAGCTATGGTAACAACTACAACATATTGACATATTAAATGTTAAATGTGTTAGATGTAATCGGAAGTTATTTAGACTGAAATAGAAGTGGAACAGGAGTGTGCTAGAATGCCCCTGGAAGAGGCCCAGAGTAGACCGGAAGTGAATTTAAGATGTCAATATGTTCTAGTTATAACAGTAGCTATAGCTAATTAACATTTAATAAATAAATTAGCGATTAGCGCCCTGTTGTCGCTAAGCGCTAATTTTTAGCGCTGGGTTTAGAGGGTAATTCTAAATTAGCGCTGAGGTATTAGCTTTTAGCAATCGATCATTTTTGCCCAACCCTGGTGGCAGTCCACACAACCAATATGCCGGTGGACCTGAGTTCAAAACTAGTTGCGCGCATTACAAATTTTATCTTCTATTGTCGTAGCCCAGGTCGCAGCTTTTCATTAACGGGTACCTGCAAGGGGGAAAATCATTCGGCCGGAGCATAGTACTGACCACACTATCTCCCTAGTCCACTGCAAGGCCAAGAATCAGATATCTCTATCTGCCCCTCTAGGCCCTTGTGTCCTGTTACACAACTGATGTTTTTTTTGTTTTTTTTATTTTGTTTTTTTTTTAATACAATCTTTGAAGTAAAGTTTTTTTTTTCTTTTCTTTTAATTATCAATACAATGCTCAGCTGGGATCTTTGACAATTTCGATGACATGTCGGTTAATCGTTTCACGTGTGTTTGATGCATCAGCTAGAACTGTGTGGGATTTCAAGCAAACATGGCCCAATTAATTATGAAATACTTCTTTAGCAAATTTATTTGTATTCGAGTGTTTAAGTTAATTATTAGTTTTGAATAGTGTGTTGACAGTTTCGTCGTAAGAAAACTAAAATTACATAAACTAGGTACACATTTATATTTCTGTCTGGAGGGCAAGTCTTCGGGTGATTCTGATTACTTTTACTATATATCTCTTTTATTGGATCAGAATGAGAAATAGTAAGTTTAGCTGCAATAAGACTTTTGGCCGCAATGAAGAAATTATATTTTTGGCGGAAGCATGGGTGGTGGAATTCAAGCGGCAATCACCTTTCCTACTTATTTTTGTCTTTTTTTATTTTTTCATAATACACTTCTACCATTAGTTTGAGGTGTTGTATAAACATACATATATATATATATATATATATATATATATATATATATATATATATATATATATATATATATATATGTATATATGTATGTATGTATAGTTTATACAACACCTGAAACTATATATATATATATATATATATATATATATATATATATATATATATATATATAGGGGTCTCCCGTGGTCTAATGGTTAGCGCCTTGGATTCATAAGCGGGAGATGGTGGGTTCGATCCCCACCTCCGGCAGGAATTTTCTCATCTCAGGGCTCGTTGGGAAAATTCCTCGATGTACCCTGGATGTCGGCGCTAATGACCTAGAAGTAGATGCGCCGTAAAAAAAACAGAAAAAAACTATATATATATATATATATAACTAAATATATATATATATATATATAACTATATATATATATATATATATATATATATATATATATATATGTATATATATAACTAAATATATATATATATATATATATATATATATATATATATATATATATATATATAACTATATATATATATATATATATATATATATATATATATATACACACATATATATATATGTGTTTGTGTGAATGCGTTCTGACATGTACACAAAGCCATTATTTATGATACAAATTATCAAATTTTGCTAGTTTTCAGATAATATCTTTCTCATTAGTTAGACATTTTTTATGTAAGGGCACATTAATATTCTCGTCTTGAGTGGTAGTTCAGGCAAACCTAATTTTCTAATTAATTTTGCTGTTGATGATCAAAATAAATGTTGATTTTAACCTCAATTTTAATCAACAAAATATCATGTCATCATTAATTTTCATGTTCTGTAGCGAGTTTCGTTACAATAAAAGGAAATTATGGCCCCTAGGCAGGAAGTTGTATTTTTGTCTGATGTGATATTTTCGGCTAAGCCCCCCGCTCTAATAGACTATACAAAATGTGCCTTATACGCCTATCCATAAAGATAAAATAATTAACCAAAAAAGAGCGAAATCTGACATTTATGTCTCGTATAATATTTCTCCGGATTCTATTCACGTGTAGAACGCGTCAGAGGTTTAAGCCCGTTCCTGCAACTAGTCAAGAGTCAGTGAACAGCCCAGGAAGGTCAGGAATGACTAGGGGTTTCTCATGAAGGACTAGTGATCTCATAAAAGAATTGAGATGAGGAAGCAATGGATTGTTGGGCTCAATCCTGAAGAAAAATCAACAGCATTCTTACTCTTCCCTGAAGCAAAAAAAAGTCCGACTCGCAGGAACTGCATCATCTTAGCGCGGTTCCGTTCATATCCCTATTGTCCTTTGAAAAGCTTAAAATAGAAACAGATAATATTTTGCTCGGCCTTTGTTCAAAGGGATTTATGACTGTACCTGGTCGGGTCCGCCAGACCCTAGAATCCTCTTCTACATTCATCATCAGTGCATTGGAAAATATCAAAATTTTCACATTTTTTTGTGTTCTTTTACTATAGTAGATAATAATTCTACAAATAAAATCAATTAAAAAATGCAATAAAAAAACCAACAGCATAAAGGCAATTGAAAATATTCAAAAGACGTCATCGAATCTCTTTCTCTTGGCAAGCTATATTTCTAACAATAAATTGTTTTTCTTATTTTACTTAATCTGTTTTATTGACAAATACATTATCCAACTATAAGCAATTAAAAAAATAACTAGGAATAAAAACAGACAAAATAATAAACGAAATCAATTACTTCAAAGTTTAAGCACTTATTTCTCCGATTAACATCACCTAATCAAAAATTGTTTCAGAATCTTTTTTATAAAGAAATTAGAAAGCTTTCAAATAGTTTCTATCCACTTATCACGATTTCCCAACCGTTTTCGAGTTATTCCCAGAACTTTTCATGTCTGTTAATAAAATATTTTATTCTAAACCTTCCTTAACTCCAAACGTAACCAAAATTTTAACATATTAGTTTTGATGTAATTCGAACATGCGAAAAATATTTCAACTGAATCCCATAATTTTAAGTACCCAAACCAAAAATGTTATTCAGCAAATATTTTTCCAATTTTCTCGAAAACGGTTAAAGCTATCGCCTTAAAAATGGTTCCATTCGTTTTCCTAGGCCAAGAAGCCTATAAAAAGAGTACTTGCCAGCATATGAAGTAAGCGGAACGATTTTTTTTGCACGACATTCGCTCCAAAAACCATGTTCCGGTGGGCGGATTCTGCTGGTTAACGAACTTGACCTTTCAAATTAGATTTTTGTACCAAATTTCATCAAAATCGGACCCTTAGGGGGGCCGGAAATGAGCAAACAGACAAATATATATATATATATATATATATATATATATATATATATATATATACACAAATTTGAACCACCGTTATTTTCGGTCTCTAGGGGTTCTGAAACGCAAAATTTTCTAGTCGGCACTTCCGGATTGTTTCATGAGATCAACCTTATAAGCGGGGTTCCTCCCTATGAAGGGAGGGAGGAATCGCGCTAAAAGTAAGATTAATTGGATCTCAGCTTGTTTGATTATATTGTCTTAACCTTATCTGTAGTGATTTGAATTTGAACTCTAATATCGCCTAAACTGGAAAATTGGCCTTCAATGAAACAAAACCAACATTGGAACTTCAGGAACCTTTTTTTTTTTTTTTTTTTTGCTACTAATGTGGACTAATCCAAATTTACCCCTTTAATTTACCCACTAACCACGATTAACGGATTCCGCTGTTTAACAAAGTTAGCCTAGGCAAGATATTTTTTTGGCCGAATATCATCAAAATGAGACCATCTTTGTAGATGTTCGCACTCTAACATGGTCTTATAACAAGGCACAATACAAATAGTCTTCTTTAAATGATATTCGGAAACAAAATATCTTGCGTAGGTTACGTTTATTAACCAGTAGAATACGTAAATGTGTTTGCCTGAACCAACACTCAAGACGAGAATATTAATGTGCCCTTGTTATATTCCAGAAACTATCCATAAAACATTTCTCTAAGTAATGAAAAATATGAAACCTGAACACTAGCAAAATCTTTTTTTTTTTTTTTAATTATTTAAATGAAAAATAATGGTAAAATAGTCGATGGATTGCTGAGAACTGTGCTAAATTAACTCTTATCTCTAGAGGGATGTAGTTTTCATTCTTAGGCCTAATGTAAGTTTTGGCTTTCCTCGAGAGGCGTGAGAAATGTGTTGAGCAAGTACAACTTTTAGCAGAAATTCAATAAATGATAAAATATTGTTGTCATACCTGAAGGTAGAGTCCGTCAAAATGTCCTTCTTGAATGCCCGATGCCAGTGACGACGGACTCTACAGGTATGACTGTAGTACATTTACTGGCGGACCTAACTCTTCGGATTATTTATAAAATATTAGTTTTTCATGAAATCGACCTTCCGCAACTATGAGGAGGGAGGATACATGCTGAAAATGTTTTTCTATGGCAGAGAGTTGATTACTATATTATTATTGTAATTAACGTTGGTCCCACGCAAAATCTCCAACAAATTTTTCTTTTGTAGGCAGAAGGTCAATAAGTAAAACACAAAATTGACGAATTGACCTCCTGCTTACACAAGAAACTAGAAAAGGAAAAACGTTAAAAAAAAAAAAATCAGCAAATCGGACAGTAGAGTGTAAACAGACGCACGCACACTCACTCACACACGCTAAAACTATGAAAATGAGAGCCGATGTTATTATAGTATTTTTTTGTGATTGTTTTATTGATTTTGCGGGGGGCGAGGTTAGCTCATTGGTAGAGCACAGGACTAATATTCCTGGACCATGGGAGTATATAAGGGAGGGGGGCTCCAGCCCTCTTAGCCCAATTATTCCAAGCCCCCATACCCCGGAAATGATACCAGCCCCCCCCCCGAAATTATATCCTATATAAGCCCCTGGCCTGGAGGACCTGAGTTCAAATCCTAAGAACGCACTAAAACTTTTTATCATTGAGTGTCTTCATTCGTGGATTGAATTCGGCCTCCCTGACCGTCCCTAGGCCAACCCAGCCCTTAATTAATTTATTGATGGGTACCTGCAAAGAGGAAAATCAGGCGGCCGGATCATAGTACTGAAACCCGAGGCCCGTTACGGGACGGATTATATTTTTATTGATTTATATATAAATTCTTACTGGTTTTCTCTACATTAAGACAACTAAATTTTTCAAAAAAGAGTGAAAAAAAAAAACCAAAGGACTAAACTCTAAAGAAGGGGCGATGTGATAATTATGCTCTCCGAGGAGAAGTACTGCGACAGTCTGATTAAAAGCGAAGAAAGCAGAAAGAAGAAGTTAAAAGAAATGAAAAAAGAAAAAGATCATTAATGAGAAACACTAAAAGCAGACCAACACTTGGTAGAAGAGAAATGGCCTGACCTTGAACCCACGCGCCAAGGCTCTCATGGGCCTTTGTCTTCTTATGAAGGAATCGTTTACTATTTCCTTACTAAAGGTTCGGACTAAAAATATATAGTTGCATATAATGACAGGTGGAGATATACTCTCACGTATTATGCAAAAAATAAGGCAAGGCTCTGCTGTCTCTATACGGAGCAAAGGTAGTTTTACATACGTTATATTCAAATAGACCATCACCAAAAACTATATGTATTTTTTTATGACAAATCAAATGTGTATTATTTTTTCAAAGATGCTTATTTTTTTTTAATAATTACATTGATTGCTTCTTTGGTAATTTGCTTGTTCTTCATAACGTTTCAGCAGAAATTTGTCAAATATCTAACCATTTCAAACCGCAAGCCTTTGCTACATCACTTTGTTAATGTCAATAGCAAAACATTATCCTGGTCAAAATATATCGGGGTCCACATAGATGCTAAATTAAGTTTTATTACTCATGTCAATAGTCAGGTTAAGATACAGAAGCCTTAAAAACATGATCCGCTCAACCAACAATTTTTTATGTAAAACTCATAAAGTAGGAAAACTGGGTTTATTTTTTGAAAAACGCTTACCTTTTTAAGATGTAGACGGATGGCGCTAGTTATTAGACAATTACATTCCACTCCCGGCGGGTGTAAGTCCTGTAACGGAAAAAAACATAAATATTATATCCATTTAGGTATTATAATATTATTCTCACAGTGTTTATGAAATCAACATCAACAAAACAACAATTAGATCTTTATATAAAGTACATAAATATTAGTTATTTCTACGGGCTGAGGAACATACATTAAGCAGTTGTGGGCGATTCGCATAATTTCCTAAGTATCTCAAAAACGACTTACGAATCACGTTAAGTTAAAGGTTATACAAGTACTTCAAAAGCTTACCATGCGTAATATGCTTTAAAATTTTACACGCCACCCAACAAAAAAAAAATCGTACGGTTAATACCTAGTACTTATTATGAAATGTAAGTAAGAAATGCGATGGAGTCACGACAAGAACACAGTAATGACTGAGAAAACTAAGACCAAAGGATGTTTTTCGTCGTATATATTTCCAATAACATATGTACGTGTATATGTAAAAAAAAAACGCAGTTCTCTACCGGTAAGGAATTACAACCTCTGTGAACTTGGCACCCCACTTTCGAAAAAAAATATGACAATAGACTCAAATAATTGCAAATCGTTTGTAGTTATTTGTAGTAAAAAAAAAAATCGTTTGTAGTTGCCCCGTTTTTGAGAACCGGGGGGTCAAAAAATACCCCGCACCCGACTTCAACCGATTGGAACCAAACCATTTTTATTCGACGTAAAATCGTTTGTAGTTGTTTGTAGTGAAAGAATTTTCGTTTGTAGTTGCCTAGAAAAAAAGTTACAGCCGCTTTTTGAATTTTCAAAATGGCGACTATTTTAGTTTCAGGGGTGCATGTTTTTTAATGGTCTCAATACATTCGAAATCGTTTGTAGTTGATAGTAGTGAAAGAATTTTCGTTTGTAGTTGCCTAGAAAAAAAGTTACAGCCGTTTTTTGAATTTTCAAAATGGCGACTTTTTCCGTTTTAGGGGTGCGTTATTTTTAATGGTCCCAATGTATTCGAAATCGTTTGTAGTTGATAGTAGTGAAAGAATTTTCGTTTGTAGTTGCCTAGAAAGATCCTAGAAGGATGGACTGATTTTGTTGGTTAACGAACTCGTTCAATCGTATGATTGGGGAATACTACATACCAAGTTTCGTGGGGACGAAACAAAAACTCTGGCCGGTATCGTGTTAACAGACACATATATAACAATATATATATATATATATACATATATATATATATATGTATATATATATATATATATATATATATATATATATAAATTTTAAATGGGGTCATTTTCGGTGCCTACTAGGCAGGGTCGATAAAGATTCGAAGAAATTTTTCAAAAATTCAGTCATGAGTGCAACCTCAATAGCTACTTTCCTTCGGAGGAAAGTGCTTAAAAAAAACGATTCTTAGAATTTTTTTTTATTTTCATTTTCTAAAATGAATAATTTTCATTATTTTATTACAACCAATTAAACCAGCATTGAGATTAAATTTCATTGCTGTAGCATTGAAACAAACAAAAATAATGAATACACCTCTCGACCCTAAAAAATCAGAAACATTAACTTTTTTTTTACAGAACTAAGACTCATAGTAAAATAATTTCAACCTTTGTTTCGATGTAAAAAAATTGTTTTTGAAGAAAAAAAAAAATAATTAAGCTGACCAACAAAATTGTTGGCAGGTGAAATGTTAATTATTGGCATTCCTAACTATATATATATATATATATATATATATATATATATATATATATATATATATAATAAAATTAAAAGTGCTAAATGGAATATTGTTTACGACGGAGATCGTTATATTGTTTACTCTACCTGAGTCAGACGGAGATTACATAACCGTAAATTAAACTTCATCATAACTTGCATATTGAACAGCTGACCAAGAATTATTTGTAGGAAAGCCAGCTGTAGGTGATTACAAATCGCAAGAAAAATACAGTGAACAGTTTCACAAGGAATAATAAATAAATGATTTCATATACACCTGTTCCAGTTTTTCAAGGCTATCGGGTATTTAAATTCAGTCTGGCTGCACCAGCAGATGCAAATTCATATAAATCATTAAAACAAAAAACTAACAAACTGAATAAATGTTATCTAAATCCATTCATGCAATAAATTATCTACAAGCGATAACATAACACAAGACAATTACCACACTAATTAACAGTACTGTCATATAAATCTAATAGTAAGAAAGAATATATATTTTATTAGTGACTGCTATCGTACATTTGTTCTTTTCATTCCCTTTCCGAGCAGGAATTTTGAATTTTTGAAACCAGTGAAGTTAATTAACCATAGCCAATAAAACTTACATCCCTGGAATGCTTATTTGCGTACTTTTTTAAACAATAAAATCAAAATGCTAATAAGCATTAGTTGAGAACAAATAATAAAAATTAGTAATATCAATCTAATCTGAGCTCTTTAAATATTAATATTTATTACAAGAGCCCGGAAGTTAGGCAAAAGGCCTTTTTTAGCTGAACGAATATATTGAAGAAACAGAGAGAAATAAATATGTTTTCGTGCATTTAGGAAGTGTAGAGACAATTTTTATTTTGCCTTCCGTTGCTTATTTTAAGATTTAAAGCCTTTTTTTTTTGCGTTTTTGGTCATTATGCAATTTGTTTCTGCGATTTCCGTTCATCGAAGACAAAACAGCTTGCAAAAATTAAATTACATATTGCCGTTACAAATATCAATTCGAAAGCTTATATTACCAACCCATGGATCCCTCTGTAAATAACAGAACCTTCCTTACTAGAAGTAATGAATGAATGAATGAATGAATGAATGAAAAGTTTTATTCTTATTCCGGGACAGAAGTCCCATAGGAATAATTTTGAAATTACAAAATAATTTTGAATTTTACGTATAAACTTAAAAACTTATAAATGCTATCAGTATCAGTATATAGTGTACAGCTTCAATATAGACTAGGGGTTGGGTAAAACTTGGAGGGATAGAAGGTGGTGGAAGAGTCGGGATTTAAAGGTTTCAAGGTTGGTAGAATGGCGGACAGACAGAGGTAAGGAGTTCCATAGCGAGGTGGCACGGATGACGAATGATTTTTCGAATAATGCTGTTCGGTGGGAAGGAATATAAAGATCGGAAGGACGAGATCGGGTGTTACGGGAGTGAACCGAGGATTTAAATTTAAGAAGTTGAAAAATATAAGAAGGTTTACGGGATTGAATTACTTGGTAAAGGACTGAGCCGAGGAAGTACTGACGACGATAAAGAGGGAATAGCCAATTTAGCTCCTGGTAGAAATGTGATATGTCGGAGTCTTTGGGGATCCCGAGGATAAAACGAATGAAACAGTTCATGAGGCGTTTGAGTTTTGCCTCGAGATCGCCAGAAAGTCCACCGTACACCAAACAACCATAGTCAAACTGGGGGAATAATAGGGAAGTTACGAGGAGTTGACGGGTCTTTGTTGGCAGGAGATGGCGGGAGAGGTTGAGCTGTCTCAGGATAAATATGGACCGACGGGAAATTTGGGAAATATGATTTTTCCAGGAAAGGTTCTGATCAAATATGATCCCAAGATTTTTAACTGATTTACAATATTTTATAGGGATGCTGTTAAGGTAAAGGGCTGGAAAAGGGGAAGTAGAACTTATGAGGGATTGGGAGCCTATAACAATGGCTTTGGATTTGTCTGGATTCAGGGAAAGCTTATTAGCTGCAGCCCAAGCATTGATGTTGTTAAGATCTACTTGCAGCTTGTCTACAGCATCTCGTAGCAAAGAGGGCTTAAAGGATAGGTAGATTTGGGTATCGTCAGCGTAAAGATGAAACTTGGAATGAACTATGGAAAGAGGAAGATCATTGATGTAAACAGAAAATAGAGTTGGGGATAACGAGGAGCCCTGCGGTACACCACGGGAAAGAGGAAGAGGGCTAGAAGGATTGCTGACGGGGATGACCACGTATTGGGATCGATTGGATAGAAAGGATTGGAACCAGCTAATGGCACTGTTGGAAAAGGAACGAGGTTGGAGTTTGGTGAGGAGGATTTGATGGTCTAAGGTATCAAATGCTTTTGAAAAATCTAGGAGAACTAGAATAGTGAGCTGTTGGTTATCTATGGCAGTTTGAATGTCATGGGTGATTTTTATGAGCGCTGATTGAGTGGAGTATGACGGACGGAAGCCAGACTGGAGAGGGTTAAGGAGATTATTTTGTTCAAGGTGGTTGGATACTTGAGATTGGACCAGGCGCTCTAAAGGTTTGGAAAGATTGGATAGAAGGGAGATAGGACGGAAATCCTTCGGAGAGCAGGGGTTTGATATTTTGTTAAGAGGGCGAACCAACGCTGTTTTCCATTGAGAAGGAAAAGTCGAGTTTTGAAGGGAATAGTTGTATATGTGAAGAAGGATAGGAAGGATTGCGGGTAAGCAGGCCTTAATCAGTTTAACGGGAACTGAGTCTGGACCGTAGTCATTGGTTCGGGATTGAAGGACCGCGGTTAGAAGATCTTCTGGGGTAATATAGGAGAAGTAGAAGTTGTTGGAATTAAAAGGTAGTGTGGAAGGTATAGGAGGACTGGATAGGACTGAGGGAGAAGATACAAAGTGAGCATTAAGAACATCAGGGGATAATGAGATAGAGCAAGGACGGTTAGTTTTGCAAAGGGAAAGTTTACGAAGGATTGACCATTTTGTTTTAGAGTCAGGAGCATTGGATAGGGATTGGTGGACTTAGAGGGACTTAGCTCGACGGATGGAGGATTGGGTGAGGTTACGCAAGTATTTGTAGGAGGAGTAATCTTGAGGGAGACGGGTCCGTCTAAATTTTCTTCTCGCTGCTTCTCTTCTTTTTATTAATGATTTGAGCTCGGGTGTAAGCCAGGGAGCAGGAGGACGGTTGAACCGGCGGGTTTGAAGAGGAGCATGGGAATCTAAAAGGGAGTGGAGGTGATGAGTTAAGGAGTTAACCATGTCATCTATGGAGTCAGAGGAATAAATGGAATCGTAAGGAAAGTTTTCTAAATCAGGTTCTAATTGTTCAAAGGACAGAGAATTAAGGTTACGAAACGTAAAGAATTTGTTTGTGATAGTATGGATAGGTAAATCAAAAGTTATTTGAATAAGATCATGAGAAGAAAGGAAGGGCACAGGGTGTTGAGATGAGACGAGGAGTTTATCCTGGGAGTCGAGGATAAAGAGATCAAGCCAAGTATCAGAGGACTGGGAGTGATGGGTAGGTGAATAGGGAACCACAAAAAGATTAAGTGAAAAGAATAGTTCAGAAAGGTAGGTAACGTCAGGGGATTCGACAAGAAGATTGGTATTGAAGTCACCACCAAGAATTACATGGGAATAACAGGGGACTAACTGATAAAGGAAGGTTTCAAAAGATTGGTCATATGGCACACGGGGAGGACAATATACAACGGAAAAGAGGAGAGGTGAAGAAGACGTTGATATCTCGGCAAACATATACTCCAGGTGAGGAAGATCAGACGGAAGTGAAAGAAAAAGGATTTTAGACTTTAAACTATCATGAACAAAGAGGCCCACACCTCCTCCTGTTCTGTCTTCTCTGTCATGACGTAAGAGGGTATAGTTGGGAAGGGAAACTCGAGAGGAAGGGATAAAAGGTTTAAGCCAGGTTTCCGTAACAGCTATAATATGATGAAAATTTTCGTTAAAATACAGGAGGAATTCATCATAGTGTGCAAGAAGGGATTGGGCGTTAACATGACAGGATATCAGGACATTAGTCATGACGGGGATTTATGGAAAACTAAACTCAGGAAGAAGTTGTTGGGTGTGGAACTGATGGAAGAAAAAAAGGAAGGAATGCACAAGCATAATGAATACTAGGAAAGAGAGAGGATGAGAGAAGTACGTCTCCTCCTCACACCTCTTTTGCTGTGACAATGGTGTAATTACCAGGTATTCTGGAATTTAAAATTATAAGATAATGCAGAGGAAGTTTTTCCATGATGAAAAACATTTTCTTCTGAAAAGGTCTCTGACAGTTGATACTTTGAAAAAGCATCTTGTAACAAGGGAAAGTAAGAGTAAGTACACTAATTCTGTGATAAATTGGTAATAAATCGATACATTTTTCCCCCCTCTAATCCTTATTTACCTCGAATTTTAAATATAATGGAATTTTTAAATAAATCAGAAATTATCGATTACAATTTAATAATACAGTTAGAATATTTCCTTCTCACGAAGCACCCTATTTTATTTTAAATGCCATCGTCAACTTCTATTATTCATTTTTCATCAAAAATGCTACAAGTGTGTATTTATTTATAAGCCCCGCAACTTGCAACAATCGATTTTATTGATTTGCTCTTTAAAATTAAGCATATATCAATCATATTCAATTCGTCAAATATGAAAATAAAACTGACAAATCAAAGTATGTGAACAAAAACTAATTAAACAAACTTAAAAAAAAAAAAAAAAAAAAAAAAACAGTTCGTAGAAACTGTAAAAGTGTTTTTAGTGTATCTCAAGTCTAAAGACCCTACTCATTAAATTATAAAGAAATTAAAGAAAGAGGGAAATAAATCAAACTGGATTATAACAGGTTAATTTAAAAAAAAAATAAACTGGTTTAGACTTTCTTTTTTTTTTATTTTTTTTTTTTTATTTTATTATATAAACTACAATAACCCAACAATTGGTCTATTTGCTCCGGTCTATCTACAGGATGCTGCAATTTTATTATTGCGAACAGCACGTGGTCGGACACCCATTCAGGTACTGACCACGCCCGACGTTGCTTAACCTAGGTGATCAACGGGAACCGGTGTATTCAATGTGGCTAAGTCCGTTGGCTTAGACTTTCGTGTTTTCAAATTTTTTTTTTGGTTTAACGCAATAAATTTTATTTAGAACGTGACATGTGCTCTTTATTTTATTAATGACCAAGATCGATGTTATTTTCAGAGAATTTCAAGTTTTACAAAAAGAATACTTCTCCTGACCAAACTCGGCAACCACGATGATAGCTTGTAATTATGAGCGGACAGTCTCGTCATTAGATAAAACCAAACAACACAGGAGGGAGCATAATGTATTCCATTAGAGCTACCAAATATAAAAAAAAAAAAAAAAAAAACAGACACGGCATTTCAATCGAAAAGCCCATTGTCCTTGCAGGTGTTGAGGTTGACAACCTCCACAGGACCTGGTGCAGGAGCAGGTGTTCCTGCAGGACTCCTCAATAACTCATATCCTTCAGGAGTGTGGGAGAATTCTACAGGGAAGCCTCCAATTCATTTCAAGATGAGAACTCTCAAAGGATCTGTGTAATCGACAAGGATTTCAGTAACTTTGTTATTTCAGCTGTCAATTGTGGAGTAGAAAACTTTAGCACGCGCAATCTAATATTAGTAGATTTTCATAAAAACAAACTGACCTAATTAAGTATAAAATAGTAGCAGTATATTTGTATTTTTTTAGTGCCACATTATTTTATAATTTCCCTACGTTTTGTGGCCTGCATACGACCTCTTTAGCAAATTTAGAACCTAAAAAAAATGTTTGTTCTTAAATTTTCTTATTCATTTAGATTAGGTTAGGTTGGTGGTTTAAGGGCAGAAAACTACTTGGTCGTCTCGCCCTAAGAGTGTAATTGAATTGAGTCTAATGTTAGGATGTGTTTTCAGTGTTGTGTGTTTGAGACAGGGTTGTGTATCTAAAATTGCAGTTGTTAATCTTGCTTGTAAAATATTATTATTACGTAGATATAAGAACCAGATACAGATGCCCTTAAAGAGAAAGAAAAAACACACTTAAAAATGTATATATTCATTATATTATCTGTTTATTTATTTTATTTATTTTTTAATTATTTTTTCTATTTATTCATTTATTTTTTTTTAATTGTTTATTTATTTATTTTTTGACTTTTGATTTAATACTTTTTTCCTTCTTTTTCTTTTCTTTTCTTTCGTTTTTTTCTTCTTCTTTTGTTTATTCTTTTTCTTATTATATGCATATTTTTATTTATTTATTTTTATATCTCATATTTATTTGTATTTTTTATTATTATTATTTTTTAATATATATTAGCGATTACGCCATTATTAGATTAGATTACATTAGGATCATCAACTTTACTTCATACTAACACTAACAATGTTTTCATTTAAAATATTATTAATGGTTTCGTTTAAAATTCATAAACTAAATTTTTTCGTGTAATGCCCGCATCTCCAATTTAACTTAAAAATAACAGATTTTTTTTTCTTTAAAAAAATATCCATTATTCTGTAGTTTCATTGCATGCCCATTACGACACAGTCTTTCCTTATTAAATAGTATTCTATTTTTCTTTTAGAAATGCTATGCTTTTTTCACATAGCTTGAATAAATGCATGACGCAATTTCATCCAATGTTAAGGCTCGAATACTTTGTAGGCGAAGTAGGATGCGAAACATACACAGCATTTAATAAAGGAGGTTAGTAAAGTTGAATTGTTTTTAATTGCTTTCTGCTATTCAGAAAATAAAAATCCACAAGTTCCCCAAAAATTAAAACTTTAGCCATCGAAAACGTTGGCAAATCCTCTTTACTTTTCAGCCGAATACGACACACAACAAACTCACTATATACAAAACTATAATCAGACCTATCTGGGCTTACGGACTTGAATTATGGGGAACAGCAAAACACTCGAACATACAACGAATATAAGCATTCCAATCCAAAGTCCTTCGTAGAATAGTCAATGCTCTCTTTTATGTCTCCAACAAAACCCTACACAACGACCTAAATATCCTCTTAGTAAAAACCTCGCAAAATCCCGTTTTCTAACTTTTCATTCTAAATTGTCATCCTAACCAAATCCTAGAGGTCAATCCCTATCCACTCGGACCCCTCCTAAAGACCTTCCCAGGACCCTTAGAGTCTTGTCTTACGCCCCGTGACCAGCTAAAAAAAAACTGTAAAAATATGAATGTAAGCATATATTAGGAAGTGCCAATAATTACTGGCTCTTTCCATATACTATTCACTGAAATGTATACAAGACGAGCACAATTAATTATTTTACTATATAAATTGTACAGATTTTAAATAACATTTATTAAGGGGGAAAAAAAAACTTTTCAGCCGAAAAAAACTGTATTTCATCGATCAAGAATGTTCTTTTTTAGCCTCACCTGAAATAGGTAACTGCAATATAACTATCACAGTGGATAGTGACTGTGAATCTTTGAAACAAGCACAGAAGCCTCGTGTGGTTTGGAATAAAACGAAGAGTACCCCCTGAATAAACAAAGATCTGAGAGCGGAAGAAAAGAAAACAACCTCTTGCAAATGGAATCGAACCCACGACTCAAATCTACCATATGGCTATTGTTTATTTTATGACTCCTTTGCTCTTGAAATCCTGCGTTGGACGAAGGGGTGTCGTCATGAGATCTGACGAGTTGTAGTCATAGCAACATCATCCATAAGCGAAGGTCGCATCTTATTCGCCATAAGCACGATTCTAAATAGTCACACTTTCTGATGTAATCTGACCTTCATTCATAAAATGAGTAATTAAAAGAACAATGCAAACATAAATAACGCATTCAGACTCCTCGTTAAATACAAAGCCCTCAATAAATATCCTCATTATTATTTTTGAGCATAGAATGTCATTAAGTACATTGCAGTAATGAATAATTAACGAGGGATAAATGCAGCTTTAATAAAACCATTCTTACTTTTAACTATGACATTAACATTAGGCTCATCTTGGCGTTATTTGCCAATAACTACTTTGCCAGCTGAAATGTTTGTTATTTTTTAACGAAACGCGGTATTCGTTCTGGTCATTAGGAGAGGGTTTACTGTGGACCCAAATTACTAATTTGCTTGTACTCATCGTAATTTTTCGTATACTCTAACGGAACGCTGTATACGTCTTGAGTATCTAATAAGAAAGAAGTGTTGTAAAAATGAACTAAATCGGTCTAACGGAAAAAGGGGGGGGGGTTAATTCGAACTATGTTTGAATAGAATTTGCCCGCCAAACATAGGTTGGCACAGCTCCCACTAGGAGCACTTCTGTTTTTAAGTGACTTAATATGGAGTTTAGAGTTCTGACTTCTACCACAAGAGGTACAGTTTCCGCTCATGCGTTATTGCTGTATCCCGTTCCTTTTATTGACATAAATAGTAGTGTAGTACCACGCATAAACAAAACTATCAAAGGAAATTAATTACAAAATTAATAATTGAAACAGTTGCTCATTACAAATATAAAAGAGCAGAAATATTCGCGTTTTTATTTTATTTATATCCGTTATTTTAAGCAAATAATTGAGGAATGCACTCGACACTACCCAATTTCTGAAGAAAGTGCTTAGTTATGTAGCTCCTTCGTAATGGACTTTATTGTTTTACAGAGCTTCTAGAGCCAGGCTATCTACAGGTTGCCACCCCTTATAAACAGACATGGGATTCTATTTGCCAGTCCATCCCTGAAAAAGACAACATCCCTCAGACGGGACTCGCAAACCAGCGCAATATCAAAGTAATTTCAAGGACAAATATGTTCATTTTGCAAGAAATGAATCTGCAGTCAAAATTCTTCTTTTTTATTTTGCAAAATAGACAATTTTTCCTCGAAAAGACATTGATTTTGTGCCGATGGAGTAAAAAAAAAAACCCGGATTCGAATTCATCGACACCCTAAACCACAGAATTCTCTATTTATTCCTTCGTTAACGATTTCATACGAAATTTGACCTTCAAATGATCTTAAACATGACGTGCTGGGGTGAAACGGACTCCGGATTCGGATTCAGCGTGTCGAAATACATAAGAATATATGCATGGTGTCTTTGGAAATTACCACTTTTTTTGTGTGTGTGTCGGTGTTATTTTACTATTAATGGAGTTAGGAATTACGAAGTATAAGTATATGAAAATATTACAATTAGATTTTTATAATTTTACTTAAAAATTCAAATATTATTAAAAAAATTATCACCAGTAAAAAAAACAACAACGATTCTACGCCTAAAAATACAAAACATCTGAGTTTTTCAACATTTGTGATTCCAAATTTTGAGGATTCCAAGGTTTAATATATTAGAATCTTATTCTAACAAGATGATTCATCATGAAGATTAAATAGTTAGCCGTCGAGGTGATAAGTAAAGATGGAATAGTTGGGATTCGGCTAAAGAAACCTCAATACGATTTTTGTAAAAAATCTATATTTAGGACGTTTCGGCTGCTCGTTGGTAGCCTTCGTCAGCCGAATTAGTAGCCGAAACGTCCTAAATATAGATTTTTTTAACAAATATCGTATTGAGGTTTCTTTAGCCGGATCCCACCTATTCCATCTTTACTTAAGATGATTCATATTCCATTTTTTCGATTTTTTAAGTCGACTGGTTCAATTGCCCTGTAGTTCAATTGATCCCCTCTCTCCATATGTGCATATAAAAGACATATTATGTTCAAACAATAGGCATTTGAGTACTCCTCTTAAATGACATCAGTTTATGTCGAGTTTTAACCTCTATGAATCGATGTTCTGAAAGATTAAATCGACTTATCGAGATTTGATTGACCAACTAAATATGTATAAAGAAAGTGTATGATGATAGTGTGAGATTTAAGGTGTAGTTTGCGTGTTTTATTACAAAATTACAAGCTTGTTTGTGGTTTAAATAGCTTTAGTTTAATAAGTGAATAAAAGCTTAATATTTTTAAAGGAACTAATGAACTGAATCCGTTACACTTCATTTATTTATTCATTATATCGCCTTGGGGGCGTTCGACAAATTATGCAAGAATGTGTTCAAGGTAAGGGGGATAGGTTAGTTACAGCATGATCCAAGCAATTTAAGATGACAGTACATCTGTTCCGAAGTCTGCATGATTTATTCCGTTGCAAAGACGAAGCCATGACTGTTTATTAATTTTTCACGACAAAATAAATTAATAATAGTCATAAATAATAAAAAGACACCTTAAATGCAAAACCGTAAACCGGGGTAACATTTTATTCGTACAAAACTGGCAGGAAATATAATATTCCGCGTTTCCGCTGGTAAACGAAATTGACCTTTTGTTTTGATCATTTTTTTTTTTTTTTTCGACTAGAAGTAAGAAAATGGGACCATTTTTGTAGAGGATAGAACATACGTAATTAGCGAAGAAGCCTCTTCAAACCACAAATGTGGTAGAATGAAAAAAAAAGTCCGTCACGCAGGAGCTGCATAACTAAGCACTTTCCTCAGAATTTGGGTAGTGTAGATTGCTTTCCAGAACAATTTGCTTAAAATATCCTACATAAATAAAATAAAAACATGAATAGTTCTCTTTTAAATTTGTAATGAGTAACTGATCAATTATTAATTTGCTTCCAGAGTTATGTTTACACATGGTACCTATTACACTACGTAATAAAGAAAAAAAAACTCATATTATCGTATTTTGATCTAACAGGATACAGTCACTCTAGTGGTAGAAAGCGCTCCTTGCGGCGGCTTTGTGGACCTACGTCTGACGGGCTTTTCTATTGAAATATATTACAAATTAAACCCCCGCTTTCCGATTGACCGATTCAGCTCATTTTTACAACACTTCTTTCTCATGAGTTAACTACGACGTATACCGCGTTTCGTTACAATGCAGCAGAAATTACGACCGGTATGAGTATATTAAGAATTTGGGTCAAGAGTAAACCCCCCCCCCCTTCTAATGAACCGATTTAGTTTATTTTTACAACACATATTTTCCTGTAGATTACCACTACGAATACCGAGTTTCGTCGAAATATACCAAAAATCACGGCTGTTAGTGGCGAATTGGTATTGTGGGTCCGGAGTAAACCCCCCCTCCTAATGAACCGATTTAGTTTATTTTTACAACAGTTATTTACCTGTAGATTACCACTACGAATACCGAGTTACATCGAAATATACCAAAAATCACGGCTGGTAGTGGCGAATTGGTATTGTGGGTCCTGAGTAAACCCCCCCTTCTAATGAACCGATTTAGTTCATTTTTATATCTCACTTTTCTCACTATATTACCACTACGAATACCGAGTTTCGTCGAAATATAACAAATATTACGGCTGACATAGTCAAATTAGTGTTTTGGGTTCGGGGTAAACCCCCCCTTCCGGTGGACCGACTTTGGTGGTTAACGAACTCGTTCAATCGTTTGCTAATTGAATGCTATATACCAAGTTTCGTGACGAAAAAACAAAAACTCTGGCCGCTATCGTGTTAACAGACACATATATATATATATATATATATATATATATATATATATGCATATATATATATATATATATATATATATATATGTATATATATATATATATATATATATATAGATATATATAAATTTTAACGGGGGTCATTTTCGGTGTCTACTAGGTAGGATCGATAAAGATTTGAAGAAATTTTTCAAAAATTCCGTCATGAGTCCAACCTCAATAGCTTTCCTTCGGAGGAAAGTGCTAAAAGGGAGATAGTGTGCAAACATTCTACAAGCTCATCAAATGAATGGATCTCTCGAGACTAACAGAGCAAACCGTGGAATTATAAGGATATAAGTAAAAACAAAATAAATAAATTAATTGCGGCATTAATAGAAGATTTTCAGTTTAGTTTATTTCAGAATGCATCAAGTCATAAGTGATTTCCAAAAAAAAAAAAAAAATCAGTCCCGTAACAGGCCACAAGGGCCCAGAGGGGCAGATACTGTAGAGGTATCTGATTCTTGACCATACGGCACACTAGGGAGATAGTGTGGTCAATACTATGCTCCGGCCGCCTGATTTTCCCCTTGGCTGCTTCGACTGCTAGAGTCATTAGCACCCAAGGTACCCATTATTAATTAAATTAATTAAAGGCTGGGTGAGCCTAGGGACGATCTGGGACCCCAAATCCAACTCTCGAACGGCAGCACTAGAAGAAAAAATCTTTAGTGCGCGCTCGGGTTTTGAACCTGGTCCTCCAGTACATTAGTCGAGTGCTCTACCACTGAGCTAACCTCGCCCCCGATTTCCAAAAAGCATATATATATATATATATATATATATATATTTATATATATATTTATATATATATATATATATATATATATATATATATATATATATGTATGTATATATATATATATATTTATTTATATATATATATATATATATATATATATATATATATTTATTTATATATATAATTTAAATAGACGGAAGGCCATGCATGTATAAAATTCGTCAACTTCACTTTATATGCTTTATTTTCCGCTCTACATGTTTCGCGTCTCTTGACGCCTCTTCAGAAGCAACATCCTTACAGGTAGGGCCACGTCCATACTAATACAATGACATTAATATGGCTTTTCTCCATCAGCTGATTCACATCGATATTTTCCTACCTTATATCGATTCCAGAAAGCTTTAGTCATAAATAGTACAGTTATATTAAAATAAAAATGAAACAATTGATGTCAATTAGTATGGACGTGGTCTTACCTGTCTTAGTTGTAGGTCTTCCTTAGCTAAGGCTAAATTTATGTATATATATTATTAAGTTTCCCTTGAAGAGGCGTCAAGAGACGCGAAATATGTAGTGCGAAAAATAAAGCATATAAAGTGAAGTTGACGAGTTTTATATATGCATGACCTTCCGTCTATTTAAATAATATATTGAAAGAAAAAGGGGTCTCAATTTTATAACAAACTAGCTGTTACCCAGTGTGCTATGCTACAC